>JAULBX010019965.1:0-293793 GCA_032358255.1 Heterotrichella gracilis | reverse complement strand
CCAGTCTTTAAATATGCAGCATTGTATTGGGTTTTGATGTTGGCTTTTCAATACAAGTACTGATTGATGTTTTAATCTCTTTTAATGCCTTTGAAAAGTTTATAGTGCGGGGTTCTCTATAGTTAGGTCCCTTTGTCAATAATTTAAGCAGTTTGCTGTTTTGTATCAATCTGGAATCACCGGTTATGATGTGGCCATGATAAAGATTGTAGAAATCAGAATTTACACATTTACATGCATGTATTTAAACTGAACGAGACCTCATCATCTACAAATATTGAGTTTACTGTGTCTTTATAGTTAAGTATTTTGTTTCTTATAGTGCTACTAAGCTTATAAGTAGTGACAGGTATATTTTCTTGTTCCTGAATATCAGGGGGTAGTTTAGACACAACATCAGGGTGATTAAGAATTTTAGAAAGTCTGATTGCTTCGAGGGATTTAGCATGAATTATATTAACATTAAAAACACAAGTTTATTTTGAACGATATTTCAACATTTTGTATATATATATCCAAAAAAGGGGGATGAGGCGACACATGTTCTGTCCGTTTTTCGTTGCGTTTTCGGGACTTTTTCGCGCACTTGTCGCCGATGCGAAATGAGTTCTTTTTTGCAGTCCTTCGTTTTGCATCTGCCAACTGTTGAGGGGGGGGGGGGGTGGAAGAGGCGGGGGGCCACCAGCAAAGGGAGTGCTGGCAATGTGTATTGTGGTGTTGAGTGTGGTGTTGATGCAGCAATGGGCATGCCTTGGTGGCAGCCACAGAGCGTGCCTTGATATCATGCGGTTTGGGTACGCATCCACGCATGCATTCTGCCTGCCATGGCAAAGGACCACCCATCTCACCCTCACCCCTGCTACCCCACCCCACCCCCCAACCACGGTCCACCCACCCCCCTCACTCCCCACCCTGCAGGCATCCAGCTGCACATCGAGCCGGGGTCCACCCAGCGCCACCTTGTGGCCACCACCTTCCTGGGCCCGGGGCTGTACCAGGTGTTTGCCGCTGATGTGAAGGTGCGCAACGCCAAGCTGGGGGGCTGGGTGGAGGCGCCGGACATGCTGGTGGGGGCGGACATGATCAACGTGCTGGTGGTGGAGTGAGGGGGGGAGGGGGGGAGGGGGAGTATTTTCAGCGCGCTGCAGGGGATGTCAGGGACTCCCTTCAGGGAGGAGAAGGGGGGAGAGGGGTGGCACGATGGCCGCGGTTTGCTAGGGTGGGCCAGCAAACCGATGTAAAATGAATACACAATACATAGCCCACAGCACACACGCAAGCGCTGACCCTGCCTAGGTAGCAAACAGGAGAACCAGCTTGATGAGCTGTGTCCATGTCGCAGTCAGACTGATGTTCTGCGAAGTCCGAATTAGGGTACACAGGATGACGGTACAGGTTTATCGGTAATCGCCGGTTCCCTGCTTTTCCAATTTGTTCAAACTGTTTCCTGTATTCACTTGGCATGGGTGGGGTTGACTGGACCGGATGAGGGAGCCTGGGCTGTAACAGTTGCCTAACATGTACGCAAGATGCCCCACCTTCTGTATTCCACTAATTGCATTGGTGCACCGCATTCCACTCAGATTTAAATTGACATGGACATGCGCATTTGTTTTATTCAATTGATGTAACAATTTTGAAATTCATGCCATGTCCCCCTGGGCCTTCAAGGGCCTCCAAGTTGGGTACCCGCCAATGCCGTGGCCGCCGCAGCAGTGATGAGTGGTGGTGGCGGTGGCGGTGGCACTGCAATAAGCTATAGATTATCATAGTGCGGCACTCAGGCCGGGGTACATTGTACATTTGTCAAATCCTGCAGCGCTGCGCACTTATAAGTATACTGCGACATCTTGATCCTGGGGCATTGCCAAGGGCCTGTTAGGCAAAATTATTGTAATACAGATATTGACATCCCTAATAAAACTTGTACGTATGATACCAGCCACAGGATGGCCCGGCTGCAGTCACGGCAGGGGTGTTCAATGTACAAAATTCTGGTTTATATACCCCTGGTCACAGTGACGGACTGACTGTCACGGTGTAAGTGTGTTACAATGGCACTGTGCATCTCCCAACCAAGCACAAAGTATTCAACAGTAATTGTTTGCACACAATAGGTAGTAGACGTTGTCATCAAAATTGGCACGTGGCACAAACCCATGAATATGATCATCACCATACGAAAACAGACTCAAAAGGCGGAAGTTCCACAACCATGCCATCATCATCATCATCACCATGTTCTACCTAATGCCGCTACCGTCCAACTTGCCTCCAAAGCCCACCGATACCCGCAACCTGTGCGCTCAACCCCCTGCCCCTCGCTCCCACCCAAACGTCCTACCATTGCAGTACTTGGAAGGCTCAAGTAGTCCACTCACGCCCACCCCATTGCAGCAGCGTCTCAGAACCCCGCCGCCGCCCCTCGCTTCCAGTGGTGCCTCAGAATCCAACTGACACCCACCCCTTCTTCTGCAGCTCCAGCCTGATTGCCTTGATGCGCTTGCGGTTGATGTCCCCGTCGCTCTCACCGATGCGGCTGGCGCTGCGGTACTCAACGGTGTTGGGCCTGCAGGGGGAGGAAGCGCTATAATATTGAGCAGCATGTGGGAAGGGATGCCTCTGTATGGGCCAGCCGCCCCTTCCTGAAAACGATATGTAGCTTGTTCGTGAGTTTTCTGATCACACTTTCATGTATTTTGTGTTTTAAGGAGGTCATGTCCAAACTATTTTGCATTAATCACTACAAAACACATTTAGATTTTAAATGTATATTTATTTGAATTCAATCTATCAAAATCACAATAATACACACACGTACTTGTCAGCCGGGAACCAGAACTCCACATCATCGATAAACCCAAACGTTGGGCTCTCATACTCCAGGTACAGGTAATCGTCGGTGCGCTTGACAACCGTGGGGGTGAAGTTGTCGGGTTTGAGGACAGACACCTGTGCACGTGTATCGGAGGAGTGATGCCATGGCATAATGCCATGCTGAATGATCTTGCCGTGGATGATGCCATGGTAATGCCATCGCCATGGGTGGATAGTGCAATTGTCGTACAGGATTGTGATGCCATGGTGGAGGGCATGCCATGTGGGTCAGAATGCCAGTATCACTGAGAAGAAATGTGCAGATGAGGTAACGGGGAGAGCACTAGGGCTGCACCCCGCACCGTAGCATACCATGTCACTGTGCCATGGTATGCCGCGGTGCGGGGTGCAGGGTCATGAAGCGTAAGGTGACAAGGGCAATTGGCATGCATAGGCATTGCGCCATTCCATCATGTAGATGTGCGAACAGCATGGGTGTCGTATGTGCCAAAGGACTTTTACTGGATGGCTTTCACAGCAATTGTGTGCTCCCATGGGAGTAGCAACTAGTATGGCTTGGGTCATAGAACTGCATTCATGCGAGTGCTAATCATGGGTGCGTGTCAACATGAGGGTGTATGTGCTCATCACATCGTGCAATGCATGCATGGCCTGCTTTCGAGTTTAGGATTGCAGGGTGTGCATTTGTGTACAGGCTGCTCACCATATCTTAACAGCTCCTGCATGGCCTAGTGTAGAGTTCAGGGTTCAAAGGTTAGAGTGTAGGGTTTGAGGGTGTGCATTGCGTGTAGCCTGCTCACCACATCGTACAGCTCCTGCATGGCCTGTTTAGGGTGTAAAGTTAAGGGTTTAGGGTTTCAGGATGTGCATGCTGCTCACCACATCGTACAGCTCCTGCATGGCCTGCTCCTGGCTGGCTGGCTTCTTCATGCCACGACCATCCTGGGGGTTGTAGTTCCTGCAGCAGCCAAGGCAGGGGGTGATGGTGAGGGGAGGTCGCAGATATACCAAGCCTTAAGGCAGCGGGAGTGAGAAGCGATGATACCTGCCCCAAGAACAGACATGCTGCAGTTGACCAAGGACCAGGGCAGCAAGTAAATTGGATACAGGCTTGGGGTTTTGGTTGTTGAGATGTGTCCACGCTGCAATTGGTACAGGGTATCAGGGCAGATAGTACATAAGGAAATACCCTATTGGGTGCCAATCAGTATCATAGTTGTCAGTGCGGCCTCACCATGCTGGCACAAAGTGCCTTGGGTCGTTCATCTCCTCCGCGGTTGAGATGCAGTTGGGGGTGGGGGGGCACAGGGACAGTGTCTTGATGCCACCACCGTAGTCCTGCACGCCGATGTTGGATGGGCGTGGGGTGGTGCCGAAAGTGAACAGCGCGCCTAGTACTGCCACGTTGACGCTGCTCAGGAGGATCTCCCTGCGGGTTTGTGGGGTGAGGTGAATAATAGGGGAGGACCACCAGGTGCGATGGCTAGTGGAAAATTCATTGGGTGGGTTGCTTTTAGCTCCCAGCACTGTGCCCCCACCATTTTTTGAAACACAAGCTACCCAAGTAAAGACTGTAAAGGTTGCAGTGTTTGCTTTAATGGGCCATTCCATCAGAGGATACCAGTGGTGTGGGGCACAGTACTGCCATGCCCAACGTGGCCAACTGGGTGCCTTGTGGTGATCTCTTAAAGGATGAGGACCAGGGTGCATTGCCCTAAGGTTATTGCCTAGGACAGACACTTCCATTGCTTACTTTCACTGTTGAGAGGTCTTTCACACCCACAAGGAGTGGCTGTCTAGGAGCAGTGGTTCTATGGCATTGCTGGTGTGTGCCTACCACCAGCCCAGCAAGCTATGCATCCCGTCATGAACAAACCCATCACAGCTCCTACTGCAAACTGCAACCAACTAGACAACCTTCAGCGTATCCCAAACACCCATTCACAGTGACTGGCTAGTAGTTGGGTTCCCACATGCAGGCATGCAAAAGCAATCACATGCTCACCTTCTGGAAGAAGACTCCACCGGCTCATTCTGCTGTGCCTTACAGACAGTGGCAGGCCTGGGGGCACGGAACGAAGCCCTCCTTGTAGAGGAGCCGATGCTGGTGAACGGCAGTGCCACCCAAGTGCTCGATGCGTGTGCCATTGCGGGGTGATGGACACTAGCGCTTGTGGGCAGCAGGTGTTACAAGCGCGAAGCAAGAGACAGGCCGTTACTGGCGGGTCTCGCTTGGGATGGCTCGCAAAGTAGGTTCTGGGGTGAGAAGTTGTGGGGGAAGGGCTATTTTCAACCACGGAGAAGAAAGTTCAGTTCACAAAACTGCCCACTCAAGTGCCCTACTTTTAAGGCAGAAACTCAAAAACCGAGCCTGCTTTCAAACTTGTACTGCCCTTGCAAACCTTCGCAAACACAGCCTCCGTGCACCCATTCTCCTTTGCAGAACAATAACGGGTTGACTGACGGAACTGCAAACCTTGCACGCGCTGTTTGCGCACATTTTGGCACTGCTGCCTTCTTTTGTGCAGCCGCACAACACCTTGAGCTGTATGCAACCGGCAAAGGCATCGACTGGCAAGTCGTTGTTGAAAAGTGCAAGCAAGTTTTTCCGTAGCAAGAACAAGCTATCTGTAGACGAAGTGGAAGCTATGGCGCTGGAACAGCTGAAAGACATCCTGAAGGATGACTTCGCGACGCTGGAGCAGCTTGCAATCAAAGGGGGCGAATACCTGAACGACGAGGTGCTGTTGAGGTTCTTGCGGGCAGAGAAGTCGGACGCCACAAAGGCTTCTGTGCGGTTGCGGAAGCACATCGCCTGGCGCGCTGAGTTTGTACCCAATGGGCGATTCACAGAGGTAATGGCCTGATTGCAAAGAGCATCATGCACCAACTGCCACGTCCATAAGTTGCCTGACAAGCAACTTTTAGCAGTGAAAGGCAGTTTACACTGGTTCACCTGACTGTGGAAGCTGTACGGTGCTCATTTTGGTTATGCATTGACCCAGATCATCATGTGGCAACTGGGCAAAACATGGCACACAGAGTAGTGGGCAGTGGTTCTGCATGCTGCAAGGCTGTGACATACATAGTACCTGTGTGGGTTGTCAGATGGAGCAGCTGAGGTGCTCAAAGTTGGCAAGGGTGGGCATGGCACCCATTCCTACCATAACTGCCGTGGTGCTTGCAGTGAACAACCCCATGCCCTTTGCCTGCAGGCCGACTTGCCCAACCAGCTTGCAGACAACAAAACATTCTTGCACCCCGGGGACACAAAGGGGAAGCCACTGCTGATAGTGAAAGCCAGCCGCCACGACGGCTCCAAGAGCGACTCTGAGGAGATCAAGCGGCTGGTGGTGTATGGCGTGGATGCAGCTATCGATGCTGTTGACCTGGAGCTCAACCCCTATGGGAGGGTCAGGTTCCTGTTTGACCTTGAAGGTGGGTACAATACAGTTGACGTGACATCAACTATAGCCAGGCCTGCACTGTTCACAGCATGGAGTTGTGGTGTTGCATGCGTTCAGTTTTCACACAGTATCTCCCTTAGGGGGCAGCTGCACAATGGGCAATGTCCCCTGTCTGCGTGTGCAGCAGTATCACATTATTCACCCAGATTAGCCCAACCTCCATGCATGCATTCCAGGGGGGTTGGCATGCTGCAGCTGGCAATGCCACGATCAATGGGGCTATCACATTTCATTCGTGCTCCCTCCACGTCTTTTGAAACTGGTGGTCTTGAAAGTAAATTTTAACGCCCTCCTGTGTTGCAGGCATAGTGTACAACAATCTGGACATGACAGCGGGGCTGGCAGTCATCCAGTTGTTGCAAGATCACTACCCCGAAAGGTATGCTCACTCACCGTTGACCCAGGGCAGGCCACTCATTACACCGTGATCAGCAATGCCATAGTTTAGGGTTTAGGGTCATTGCGTGGTGTGTCACATGTGTGCAGTACTAGCTTCGCGATCAGAGCCACCTGGTAAATGTAGAATAGAGCCAGTATGCGAGGTATCAAGGTTGGATGGTCTTCATGGTCAACGACGACCTCACAGCGATGCATGTACTGTGCAGGTCAGCATCACTGCTGCTGTACAAGGCGCCAACCATCTTCTGGGCCTTCTGGCAAATGCTGGCACCTTTCCTGGATCCTGTGACAAAAGACAAAGTGAAGTTCATCTACGACAAGAGCGAATTCATTGGCGATTTTGACCTGGAGGTACTGCACGCCATCTCTGCAAGCTGCAACTGCAATCCTGCTGGAATTTCTCCTCCTTGCAATCAGTCACTGTGTGCTGTTTTATGCTGCCATTGCTGGATTTATAGTCATCCATGCTGTGATTATGTCATGCAGGGCCTCCCTGTGGAGTATGGCGGTGCTGCACAGCTGGTTCCAGTGGCAGATGCAGTTCAAGCCATGCGGAAAAAGTCTGACGCAGCAGTTTTGAGTTGAATGCCGCATGGGCAGCACCAATTAGGGGTTAGATAGCCTCTGGTGATGGCATTGAGGCTTGCTGCGTTTTCAAAAGGCATCCTACAATGGCTTCATGGGGAGAAACGAGGCATCGTCATGGTATGAATATACATAACATGCAGTCCCGCTCGAAAGCAAGATCAGCAGTCAACCCCTACCTTTGCATGTGGTATGGGGGAATGAGTAGTAGTGCCATGCATCGTTTCTCATGCACCGTCAATTTTCTAGGCGTATACCTGTTACATTGTGGACATTTACCATGTGGTCTTTGGGAGATGTGTTGCATATTGCCGTGCATGTGGGGAAGATTGTCCACGTCGAGTTTGTGCGGACAAAAATGGCGGATGTGGTCAGATCATTTTGTCGTGGTGCATCTCGGTCACGCACATGGGTATCTCAAGGGGATAATATCGCCTAATTGACAGTGAGAGGGCAGGTTTTTCATATTCACCTGGCAGGATATGCGCACTGGTATTGGCACTGCGGCCGGACTCATTCCTCGCACCTTTTCAGATCCCTCGGTTGTTTACAGTGTAGTGGTGGGTAGGCACGTATTGCTCGGAGTGGATTCAAAACGGCAACTAGTGATTTATCAGTACCTTGCATGCATTATCACGCTGAATTTGCATGCATTATCACGGTGATGACCACTTTCAGAATGTCATCTCGGGGTGTCTATGCACATATACCATACATTCAAATGACTGCCAACACTTTACCTAGGCTGCTTGAATCCGGTCAATGTAGCAATTGCTACAGCTTTCACGCAGAACTGGTGTCTCCAATTAGATGCAAGATAACCTACAACCTTTTACACGTGTCATGCACTGCTTGCCAAATGGCCAGTCAAATTTGCCAGGCTCTCTAATAGATTAGACTCGTAGTAAAAGGTCCTTGCTCCTAGGCTTGTGAATTTTGTGTGCAGATGCTTTAGTACACGTTGCAATTATTGCATCTGTCTTGCATGTCCGACACCGTGCCAGTTGCTTTCCACTGTGATACAGCTTGCATGCTTGATCACTACAAGGCTGCCACTTTGTAAATCTCCTTAAAAATTGCCAATTGTCTGTGGCTGGTCAGACAGACTCAGTCCATGTCATTGACGGTCACTGTGACCGTATGATAATGCTGCAAATTCCTGTCACCTCCAAGTTGGAACTAATGATACAGGATAAAAAACCTGCCAGAAATGTATAGCATTTCTATTATGGCAATACTGCACATGTGCAACAATTTCCGACGTGGCACTGAGCCGCCAATACCCGGGATTCCAACCCTATTGAACACAATGGGCAGTGTCGGACAGTGGGACTCCCACTGAGTCAGACTACTCTGAGAATATACTCTCTACACAGATTGTGCCGCTTGCGTGGCACTAATGACTACCTTACCAACTTCAATTCATTGGAAATCGACATGGGCACCATTGAAATAATGTTGGCAGACTTAAGGAACGGCTTCATTCCAACAGCAATTGTCGCAGGCTGAAACAGGGGATCCTGATCCGGATTATAATTTTGAATGCGGCATCCCCACATATATGGCACAGAGACTGCATTGCAACGCCATGGCAAGTGTGCAGGTCCCAAAATGGTGAATATGTACAGTCCTGGCACAGTACAGCATGTCACAGACAAGCTTGCTCGGCTAGCCCAAAAAAACAAGCCACGAGGTGAGACTCACTAGTGGGCCCATACCAGCAACGCCAACAACCTTCACTGCCCATAGGCAGGAGCCACTGGTGGGCCAGTAGCAACAATGCTGACAGCCTAGGCGTACTTTGGGGTCCCATTTGCGTCAGCAACCCCCTGCCTGATGTTGTAGGCTGCGGCGGGCCCAGTGCCTGGGCCGGGACCCAAGTAGTTGGGGGTGAAGTAGCCGTGGAGCCCTGCAGAAATAAAAAAAATAAAATTAAAACTGAAATTGAAAAAATAACAATATAAATATAAATACAGAAGTGAGTAAATCATAGCTCTGCGCCTCGTGCCAGGTACTGGGATGCAGGTAGAGGGAGACAGAGCCACCTTAACCACCTCCACCTGTCCCTTACCTTGAACCACCCGTGTGTGCATTTATGCCAGCTGCTACGCAGGCAGGTGATGGGGTTGCCCATGGCCGAGTCACTACGCACCAATCCCACATGTTGCATGCTCACGTAAGGGCTGGTGATCACAATCCAGCGTCCTACGCACTGGCCACACACGCGACCTTGCCCGCTCAAGGTTAAGGTTTAACGTTTTCCCGTCAGGCGCGTACCTTGCGGGATGTGGTGCGGCAGGTTGATCTTGCACACAGCGCCAGCCTCCATATTGGCAGCATCCACAATGGCCAAGTGCGTCTTTTCCCGGGCAGAATCATACACCGCCACCAGCAGCCACCCATCGTCTTCGTTGCCATTACCCCCCTTGCGAGGCACTAACATGGGCTCGTTCACGTAGCAGTCGGGTCCGGCAAACAAGTAGCTCTCTTGGACGTCGCTTTGCGACAGGCTGGTTGTCACACCAGCTGATGTGTCCAGGGATAGCTTAGCGATTCCCTGCAAGGTTGGTAGTGGTGGGGATTGGTGGTGGGACCGAGTGGCAGGGGCGACTGGCATGCATGGATATGGATCCACATGCAGATCTGAACTGGGGGTAAAATACAACGTTTGTGGGGACAGAGGTGCAATGGCTGCTGGGAAATGGCATGCAGTAGCGGTGGGGACAACCAATAGACTGTTTGCACCAGTTGCATGCCATGCACACAAGGGCGTGTGACCAAGACCCCAGGAACCGTGCTCAGCTGATGATTGTCCACATGCAAACAGTCAACACACTCTCGTCCAGTCTATCAACACTCACATCCAGTCTACTGGATTTACCACACATTTTGTTTCATTGACCATAATATGTGTATCTCTGCAACATCCTCAATCACAATGGGCATGTATCACTGGCAGTGATTCACTGCAATATCCTCAACCAAATTTACATAGTATAATTTTCCCATCCGCTCGCATACCTGAGCTGGTCCCCAGGTGTCTGCCCTGCCAAACCTGTCTGCACACAGGTACATGTGCTGGTGGGGCCGACCCACCACTGTGGGGCTCACACAGGGCAGCTCACATGACCGCTCCATGAGCGGTGTCAGGCTGACCTGCAACACAGTGGAAGCTCTCGTGTGGACATCATTTTAACACGAATTCTCATGCATTACCTTATCAGTACACTGTGAGATATGGTATAAGCAGTACACTAGTGACGGCTGGTTGCGCAAGGCACGAAGAAACCCTAAACCCTAAAACCCTTAACAGACTGCCCTTCTGACTGTACTGCTGGAACGCATGTAATGAACCATACCATCCAATGCATGGCATGCGATGGAAACCCAATGGAAACAACTTCTGCATTTGTGGTTACTTGATCTCAAGAGGCTTTGTCGCTGATGCCGTACCTTGCCAGATTGTGTGTCCAACACCAGTCGCACCGCTGATGACCTGCCCTCTTGTTTGCCATACATCGACAAATCTGTGTTGTCAAAGGACGCCCCAAAGTTGATGCCGTCTCGGAAGGCCACAGTATCAATTACCACCTTGCCACCACCAGCCTCAAAGGCATTCATGTGGTGGAAAGAGAAGAACGACTCCTCGGTCTCATAGGACTTTACCTCGCCTGCGCAGCAACCCGCAACCTCAGCAGATGTTCATCGACGTGTGGTTTTCAGTGATGTGCTGAAAATTGTTCCAAATTTAGTTATTTCCATTGCTCAGCATGATTTCAAGCTGCAATAACAACACACCTAAGACCATGCTCAAGCTGCTCACTTGATGTAGCTGCGTTGACACCAGGCAGTATGACAAGCAGAAAATGATACAAGCAGTGCCATGACATGGCTGGTTGGCGCAACACCAGGTGTAGGACAGAGTGCTCATCTGGCTGTACTGCTGGAACACATGTATATAAGTAGAACATTTTTGGTTTTTTTTCTCTCTCTTTAAGATTTTTCTTTCTTTATAGTGATTACCTGTTCCATTTCGTGGAATGAGGTGGACCTTGACCTTCTTGTTGCTGTCAAACTTGATGCACTCGGCAAGGCAGGCTCGCCCAAACATGTAGCGCGTGAGCAGGTCCTTGAAATCCAGGTACATGGGGTTTTCCACCACCACGTAATATTGGTCTGTGATAACAAAGTCATGGAAGAAGCCGAAAGCTCCCCCCTATAGGCCCACATGACATTGGTCAGTTATAGCAAAGTAAAGGAAGAAGCTATAAGCCCACCATTGTAGGCCCACGTAATATTAATGTGTGATAACAAAGTCATGGAGGAAGCCTAAAGCTCCTCCCCCTGAAGCAAACAATTACATGCAGCGTTTAGCCATCAAGCCACTTAATAGCGACAATGCATGCCATGCCCCAAACCATTTTAAGAACGGAAGGATCTTCAGATAAAATTTTTCCCTTCACTCCCTTTGACGTTGTGGCTGGAATCGTCATAAATTTCAAAATGTGCATTCCATTCCGGAGCATGCTTCCCTCGCTGTGTGCGTTGCAATGCTGGCGAGGCACTTACCGGAATCTTTGCGCTGGTCTTGCCAATCGCCCTGAACTGCTCATCATACTCCCAGAACGTCAGAAGCCCGTTGCCCCCACCTTCAGCAAAGTTGAAGCCGACGAGGCGCTTGCTGCCATCGCTGTTGGTTGCCACCCGGTAGTGGGCACCAAAGAACTTGTGTGGGGTGTCGATGCTGCCATCGAGGTCTGTCTGGCCAAGCGTCTTCAGCTCCTTGTCCAGCGCATAAGGCAGGTCCCTCTGCGCAGCAGGTTGCAAGTCAGAAACATGCATAAGGCATACAGCCAGAACTGGCTGTATCTGGCTGTATTGCTGGAATGCATGTAACTAATTAACTATAAGGCATGTGCTCATATGCAGATTCTTCACCATGCAGCAAATTAACAACATCAAACAGCCAGGTGTGACTTGTTTTGCTGCTACAACGCTGAAGGCCCATTGCGGTCTTGCACAACTTCAAGCTGCCTACCTCATACAGAGCCATCAGCTTGCCTCCAAACTCCACAACCCCGGTGTTGGCAATGCCCTTCACCGTGAAATCAAAGGGGTTGAACAGACCCCACCCAGCAGGGTTGCCCACACTGAACGCCCCCCGGTGCAGCATGCGCCCTGCAGCCTGCTCCTTCACAAAGGCCTCGGTCCTCACGTAGCGGTTGCGGAAGAACACCTTGCCGTCCTTGAAAGCAAACATGCAGATCTGTGCAGGGACCAGTTTGTGCAAAGTTAAAACATTTCACAGATTAAATCTGTGACATTAATTGGTGCAGCACCAGCGGAGATGGCATGGATGCCGTCCAGATGATGGGCCTCGATGTGAATCTGCTGTGGTGGAAGCAAGCCTGCCATCCCGTTCTCTTCCTAGGGATACACGTTTTTGTAGTGAATATGCTTACCATGCCGTCGCCATCAAATGGCTGTGGCACTGCTGCTCCGCCAATCTCAAAGAGGCCTGGCCCGTTCCTCAGCAGGGTGCCCTCCAAATCCTTGGGCACCTCGCCTGCAAAACAGAAATCCATTCTTTAAGGACAGGAGTGTTCGGTCCCAATTTTTACTTACTTGGAGGCACATCGGTACATCCCAAATTTGCATCCCTTTATGATAAATGCATTGATAAACATCATTGCAAAGCTCCATCAGCCCTCCTACCTTCTATACTGCTCTCATCCACCCAGTAGTCGCGCTCCACATACTGCGACTTGTACCCCGTCAGAAATTTGGCGTACTCCTCTTGGGTGAAGCGATTCGAGGTGGAGGCGCTGCCTGCAACCCGGTCCACTGCAGGGGGAGCGACTGCGCTGCATGTGACACCAGGCCGCTGGGGGCTGCGAGGGGCACGTGGCTTGGCGGGTGGGGTGTGCGCCACTCCTGCAGGGTATGGGTACCCATATACATAAATACAGGAGAATAGACTAGTGAAACCCTTGCCTTAAAAGGGGTTCTACCACTGTGCTAGCTCGGTGCTGTGCGCAAGGACAGGACGGACGCTTCGGGACTGCACACTACCAACACAAAGGTATGCATGCGCTCAACAAAGTGGCGGTCCGTATGAGAACAGCACGGCAGGCATCGTCCCCATTGCACGCACTGGTGAATACTGTATGTGCACATGGTGTAGGGTGAGGGTTTAGAGTTGTGGTACCTGCCAGGCAGGGCTTGTGGGTAGTATCACCACAGAGGGCCCTGGCGTTGGTGACGCCCTGTATCAAAACAAGAGTCTGTGAGTTCTCCAGCATATTAAGCCTCCTTCCCTAGAGTGACTGCTGTCCAAGCGCTGCTGAATGCCTGTCTTGGCCTTTGCAGAGAATGATGTGCACGGCCTTCGTCTGGGAGAAGCACGTGTGTGCAGAGGGTTCCAGACAAATGAATTTGTTAGAAATTGTGAATAACAAGGTGGACACCGAGTACCCCCCGCGGCTCAGACGAACCATGACCATATGCCACAGACAACACTGGGACAGGCGGGACCACCTCCGCAGTGGAAGGTATGCAGAACACGCATGCCTATATGCAAAAGCAGTAGGAATTCAACATAGAAACATGGGTAAACGAGCCCTGCAGGGTGTGGCCACCACAGGTGGAACCACAGGTGTGTCATGACCTGACAACTCACCGCTGGCACAGTTTTGCTAAGCCCGAGCATGTTGTACGGTCTCTACTATCCCTAGTTGTTCCTCCCCAAGCCCAGGCTGCGCTGTTGATTGCTGGCCCGACACAAGTCCGTGGAGGTTTCGACTCTAGTTTGGGTGTTTGCCCAGGCACTACGCGACAACTGAGTTGTACTCTCTTTTAAAGTGGTGTATGCAGCTTGTGGTCAGTATTTGTGGTCGAACGCCCTTTTAGATGTGGAGCATCGCGACGAAGTTGGCTTCTGTAAACGTTCGTAGCGTGTGGTGAGCAGTGCTTGGCGAGTTGCAGCCTGTTCCATGGTGTCAGCGGGCATGGTGGCCTGCTGCAAGGGGTAGTGTCACAGGATCAAGTCCCCCACTGCAGCCATGCTCGGCAACACCCGAAACCTGCGATAAACCGAGGGTGCGAGCCTAAATAGGCAAGTTGTGTAGCTGCAAACAAAGCCTCGCGTTGTGGTGTGACGTGCCTATGCTTGTACGAGTGACCTTGCCCAACAACCGCCAGCACAGTCCTCACCATAGCTCCAACTTTTGCCAGACGCCCCCTTGAACACAGAGCCGCGTTACAGCGTGATACATCCCTTGGCGGGCTGCAAACGCCCGCGTTGCACTTGTACACCCACCTTTGAGCACCGCCCGCAGCATTTCCCACGTGCATGCATATACACAACCCTTGGCGGCCAACCCACCTCCAGCCGTAATCTCGTGACACCCCCCACGATGGCCTCCTGGGCCACCATAGCAAAGGCGGACGCCGCAGTGCCGGAGCCCTCCGCCGCCCTCGACGCACACGAAACCGTGCTGGTGGTGGACGCCAACGCCATTATCGGCGGCATACGGGTGGAGCGGATCTCCCAGTCCGCCGTCAGTATCCCGGAGGTGCTGACCGAGGTCCGGGACAAGAAGTCGCGGGAGTATCTGGCCACGCTCCCCTTTGGCATCGTCACCCAGGAGCCTGCCGAGGAGTCGCTCAAAGCTGGTGCGCCTCCTTAAAGTCTGCATGGTTGCAAAACCCTACCAAACCCTTGCACACGAGTGTGCCCCCTGCAGGCCACTAGGCAGCCACCTAGTGTCACTGTCATAGCTATGCCGCTTGGGAGGTGCAACTACCACTACCCACCATACCTGTGCCTCCCTTACAAACCATCGCCGCTGTGCCCCTCCCACCACACTGTTACACGGCTTTTCAAGCGAGGACCGCACACTCCCTCCCCTATGCCCACGCCTTGCCTATGCCGGCCACTGCAATGTCAGCAACCCCACACTCTCTCAGCACCCACTACACTTCACAACACCATTCCCATTCCATCCCACCCACCCCACCACCCGCAGTCGTCCGGTTTGCGCGCGCCACTGGCGACCTGCACGCCCTCTCCGCCGTCGACATCAAGCTCATTGCCCTAGCGCACACCCTAGAGGCGGCCCGCCACGGCACCACGCACCTGCGCACCACCCCCGCGCCCCCCAAGCCCTGCAAGAAGTCGCGCAAGCAGCAGAGCAAGGCGCTGCCGGGGTGGGGGGCTGAGGGCGGGGCCTGGGAGGCGCTGGATGCGCTCAACTTGGAAGAGGAGGAGAATGCGCTCAAGGTGGGGAGGGGAGGAACGGGAGGTGGGGAATGGAGGGAGTTTAGAGAGGTTCCAGCCGCAGGAGGATGCAAGGGTGGGAGTGTAGTTGTGAACAGGGGGAGCGCATCCCTATGCTGCAGCTCGCATAATGCACCCGCCCGCCTCCTCTTCACTTGCATGCACCCGCCTCTAAAACACAACTCACTTCTGAGTATGATTCACCCCCATGTTTCAACCCACTCACCACCCCACTCTCCCTCCCCCAGATGCTGAGCACGCATGCCGCCACAGCCACAGCCACAGCCACAGCCGAAGCCACAGCCGGTGCCCCCACTGGTGAGGATCCCGATGCAGTGAGCCGCATCTCTCGCCAGGTGCAGGAGCTCAATCTAGAGGACCATGACCTGATGCACAGCGCAGGCAGGGGGGAGGAGGCGGCGGGTGCTGGGGATGACCACATGGGGGATGACGGGGCAGGTGAGGGGGCCTTGGTGGTGGTGGGGTGAGGTGGGGGGGTCACATGCTGGCGGTGGGGTGGGGGCTGCTTATGGAAGCAAACCAAATAAAATTTCACCAAATTTCACCTTGACAGTATCATACCTATTGAATTATAATATAGCCCTAGGTTTCAAAGTATGAGATTGCCAAGTGCTTGGGCCATTTGATACTGTGGGTAAGTGTTGCGGGTGTCTTCCAGCAAGCATGGCTGGCGTGTAATTGTGCATCATGCCTATGAAGAGCATGACTGATGTGGCATGATGCTGACGTGCGGGTGTTGGTGGCAGGGGAAGACGAGGAGGGTGAGGAGGAGGGGGAGTGGGAGGTGGCTCGCAGCAGTGCCAACGCACGCAGGAAGCACACCAAGAAGGTATGCATGGGCTGCGGCAGGTCTTCATCCCTCTCAGGATGTCAATAGAAATCTTCCTCATAGGGTTACTGATTGAGGTTGATGTGCACTTGGGTGTGCATGTATGGGGGAAACAACTACAACGAGTAGGTTTCAGGGTAGTTGTTAGGAGTTGTTAGTAGCTGTTAGGCATTGTTAGTCCAAGCACCAAGCTTGTGGGATTATACTTTCGCACACCTGCGCTTGTGAATCGCGCTTTGCTTACATGTGGCTGCCCCCCTTGCAGCAACAGCGCAAGGCTGTGTGGGATGCGGCACACCCCCCTCCCGCCTCCACGATCGGGGAGGGGTCAGACCAAGGGGAGGAAGGGGGAGACATGGAAGAGGATGACGAGGAGGGTGAGTGGGTACTCAGGTTTTAGAGTTTCATGGCATCCCTGATCCTAGCACCGTTAAGGGCTTTGCGGTTAGAGGCCAGGGAGGGGGTGCATGGGAGAGGTGGTGGTGGTGGTGGGTGGGTGGGCGGGTGCTGGGGGTGAGCAAGCCATCAGCAATACTGTTGTGGAGTAGAAAGAAAGAAGGGAAGGACCCTACAAAGGCAGAGTTAAGGCCCCACTTACACATGGGCACACTCATGCACTGCTAGGCTCCATGTACAATTAACCACCCCCCATGTGACCACGCACCCAAGCCCCACCCCTCCCACCCACCCCCAAAATCCCCCACCTCACTCCTCACCCACCCCCCGCAGCCTCCTCCTCCGACGCATCCTCCCTGTCCGACCAATCAGACGACGACACCGCATCGGTCAGCCAATCAGTGGCCACCGACGCAACCCCACCCCTGCCCCAGGTGGCCAGCAGTGTGAGCATCATCACCGCTGATTTTGCCATGCAGAACGTGATCCTGCAGATGGGGCTGCAGCTGGTGACGCCGGAGGGCATGCGGGTGTCGAGGCTGAGCAAATGGGTGCTGCGTTGCACCGCCTGCTTCGCTGTCACAAAGGTAAGGGTTTTTGTTTAGGGTGTCTGGGCCAGGGTTTGGTCAAGGCTCAGTCAATGGGTACTGCGCTGTTCTGCATTGCCTGCGTTGCCGCATTCAGGCACAAAAGCAAGGGTTTTAGTAGGGTTTTTTGCAATAAACATCGGGGCTTTTCAGAGCATGCGCATGCCACCATGTCTACCAGCGTGGCACCCACTCACCCCCCATCCCTCACCCCCCACAGGAGATGGGGCGCGTGTTCTGCCAGCGGTGCGGCAACGCCACCCAGGAGCGCGTGGAGGTGGTGGTGGGACCTGACGGTGCCGAGCACTACGGCATGCGCAAGAAGCATGTGCTCAAGGGGACAAGGTTCTCGCTGCCAAAGCCAAAGGTAAGGTTAATGGGTTTAGGGACTAGGGTGTAGGCTCATGGGGACGAGGTTCTCGCCGCCAAAGCCAAAGGTGGGTGCAAGCGGAATGTGCTGGAAGCATGCGCCAGCTGCATCTGGTCTAAAGCATGGCCAACCCTACCTATGGGCAGGAAACAAGGACGTCTGCAAAGCGGTCGAGATATCGTCCCAGTCAAAGGCTTTATATTTTCCAGTCAATTGCAACACGCGTCCAGAGGCGCTCTCTTCACATCTCCCACCCACCTCCACTCTCACCCCTTCCCACCATTCACCCCACCCCACCCCTCAACAGAGCGGGCGCCAGGCGCGCACCAATCCCATCCTGCGCGAGGACGAGCTGCTCAAGCGCATGCCCAAGCACAAGCCCAAAAATAACTCTCCCATTACAATCATACCTCCCCCCCTCCGGAGTTCACTACCATAATTCTTACACCTCCCTATTGCCCCCACCACTATCCCATCAACGCTCGCCCACTTCCCCACCCCCCCACAGAGCGGGCGCCAGGCGCGCACCAACCCCATCCTGCGCGAGGACGAGCTGCTCAAGCGCATGCCCAAGCACAAGCCCAAGACCACAGAGGTGGACCCCTTTGCGCCCGAGTATGGCACAGACAGCTGGCACAGGGCAGCGGTGGCTGCCAAGATGCCCGATGCAGCCGCGCTGCTGTTCAGCGACCACAAGCACAACCCTAACGAGCGGAGGCATGCGCGCACAAACAGGAGGAGGAAGTGAGTGCCTTGCGGTGTCGCTATGTGCCAGCAAGCATGGGTGATGTGGGAGCGCACGCTGGGTTTCATGGGTTCGAGTATGGCACAGACAGCATGATTTGTTGCTGTGAGTCAATGGGGAATGGGGATTTGGGGGTGCTTGCTGGTTTTTTGTGCGCCCAGTACAGCACCAGTTTCAGTTGCCACAGGTCAGCAAGGTGGTTGCTCTTCAGTGACCCTATTCCCAACAAGTGGATGCAGACAGGAAGGAACAAGTGATCACTGGCACGTGTCTTGGGCCACGGGGGCCAATACTGATGGTAGGGTCCTGGAGCTCGTACTGATTTCCCGAACTTCGGGCCAAAGCTCAGTTTCTCAGAGTCACGCAATGGAGCTGCAAGTTCAATTGCTTCCTTGTATTCATTGAATGAGGAAGGTGCATCAGCTACATGGCCAGGCCAACCCCAAAGTGTCCAGGCAGAACTATTGGCGTTGTATGAACCTTGGATTGCGAGGACTGGGTAGGGACCCTACCGTAGGGTTCAGCGAGTGACATTTACGGCACTCTATGACATCTATTGGCGGTGTATGGATATCCGATATCGTGTATTGCGAGGACCTGGGCAGGGACCCTACCGTAGGGTTCAGCACGTTGAAGGCTAATCTGACTAAGGGGATCCTTTAGCTAGTAATCTACCCGCTTGTTTGGAAAGAAAATCGCCAGCGTCTGCCACAGGGCACTATTGCGTGCATGCTTATTTAATGCCAATATTGCCTATATAGGCCCTAGTACCCGGCAAGAACCCTGAACCCTAAAGCAGGGTTTCACAAACCTTTATGCATGCATGCAAGTGCATTAGTAGTTTCGGCTGGACGAAAGCTCGTCCACCACCAAAATCTCAAATATAAGTGCGAACGAGTTGATTAACATGGCTGGATGTATTGAATAGGGCTGTTCCTACTCCTTGGCGAGTCCTAGGTCCCTCATGCATGCAGTATTGGTCAACCACCCAACGGGTTCCTTGCACATAACTACCTCGACACCCACATTTACAGCAGTATTGACTATGTTAGCGAGTAGCGACTGAATTTTAACGCCACGCATATGAGGAGCTATCAGTGTGCTATGCACCAAAAGTGTGGCTTGTCGGGCATGTGGAAACAGTCGGTGACCCAGGTGTGGTTCAGTCGCAGCCAACGCTGCTGCGCTGGAGCGGTATTTGCTGTTTTATCCGTAGCGTACCTGCAACTCACAAACGCAAGCGTTGGGATACCGTGAACCCCACTCTGACTTTACAATACTGCTACTTGTGCACATGGGTTAGTAAGCACAACCATACTGCTACTTGTCCACTGGTTTAGGCCGGAATTGGGTGTAACCTGGGTGCCACTTTCCACCTTTCTGCAACCCAAGCATAGGTGATTACTGCTTTGTGTCAACTCTTGCGCACTTCACTCACTAAACCCCCCCCCCCCCTTCCTCACTGTAGGTGGGGCAGCGCCCACTGCACTGGAAGCCACAGCGTTTTTGTGGGGTGCTGCTACGCGCTCAGCTTCACACCCAACGTACGCT
Organism: Heterotrichella gracilis; assembly: GCA_032358255.1. NCBI lineage: Eukaryota > Xanthophyceae > Tribonematales > Xanthonemataceae > Heterotrichella > Heterotrichella gracilis. Next base: position 273,727 of record JAULBX010019965.1, on the reverse strand, counting down.
TGCATACCTACATGGCTGGTCTCAGAAGTCCTTGCTTTCGAGGCGCCCCTGCGGGCCAGGCGGTGGCAGCGTGTCCACCGCTTTAGGGTTTTAGGTTTAGGGTTTAGGGTCATGCATTTGCATGTGGACCTAGGACTGGACCGCTGCAGGCAGCGTGCGCGTGCGTGGGCAAAGTTGCAGATGGGCACTAATAGCAACTGATGGTGTTACACACATCTGATTAACCATCTGCTGGTTGCTGCTCAGATCTCCCACCAGTGTCACCAAGGCACACCACAGTCGCAAGAAACAACTCCAGGGCAGCTTGCGTCCCCAACCATGGCGACACGACTACCCACACGACTGCAGCAAATACCTCAGGAACTGCCGTCGACGTTGCTATAGGTACTGCCAGCACTCTGCCAACGCCATTGCCATATTTGCATTTGACTGGCCACATTTGCCTTCAACCCTCTAGTAGCTGTCACCAGGGTTGAGGGTTTAAAAGTTGGGGGTTGACTCATCCCTCCCGATGAGGGTCAAGGGTTTTAAGTCTACCTAGCGCACGCCTACCATACAAAAGGACATGCAGGATCCAACCCTGTGCTGGGAATCGCTGCAGAGTAGTAGGGTAGTTCCACTATATGGTATAGTTACTTCACATCCAGGTGAAAACACTGCAATGAATACACCTGTGCCTATCACCACTGACCCTGCCAGATGTACTGGTGTTGTTGATCTGGCCTGCTCATACTGAACTGGCCTGCTCATATGAAAGTCTGGAGTACAGTGCACCATGGGCTGTCAGCTCCACATCTAGCTAGCGCCCATTGGTGTGCAGGTCCTAATGATGGATCTGAAGGAGCTATGCCTGTGGAGGATGAACGGTGAGTAAGACAGTGGATGCACCGTGCCATGCGTGCCAGTCAGTGGGCAGCACCAGGCTGTCATGCTGGGAATGCAACACATCTCTCTTTTTTACCAAAAAGTTGGGAAGTTTGGAAAAGCAGAGAGCTGTGTTGCATGGTCTGAGAATGCATAAGGCTGGTGTTGGGCATGCTGATAGCTGGTCCTACCTGTGTCTGTACGTGTGTACATGTATTTACGCCACACCCAGCTGTAGGGTTTAGGTTCTCAAGAGGCTGCACTCACAGGGCTATAGGGCTTTGCCCATGTGTTGACAAGGGGCAGACTACATTTGATTGTAAATGTCCTTTGGGAACAATTCCTTTGCCACGTGCAATGGTAGGGATACGTGAGGGAATGACCAGCCTCCGAGGCTGGCTCTCTCTCACTCTGTCTCTTCCTCAACCAACGCCCTCATACTACAAGGAGCGTACCTTCTAATTCATGTATTTATTTCTGCCACGTGCTCCTGTACCATGTGCACAGGAGGGTGATGCTGGCGCTGGCTGCGGCAATGGACCCTGATGGCTCCCAGCTGGGCTGGCACAAGGGGAAGCCTGTGGAGGAATGGAAAGGAGTGACCATGCGAGGGGGGCATGTGATAGGGATCAGGTGAGTGCATCCTCTGCAAGCTTCACTGCAGCTGCCAACCCAAGGGCCTTTGGATGTATTTTCGACCTGATTGTACGGAGCACTGTACAACTGTTGTACATGACAAAAGAACAAAAATGCACTGTAGTAATTTGAGGGGAAATAGTCATTGCGCATATATGGTATATGATATACCACATTCGTTTGTGTTGCAACGGGTCTGTCACAACGTTAAAAGCATAGAGACGCTTATGGTCATTTCTAATAGTATGCGCAGGATGGGCAGCTTTTGTAAAGAAGCATGTTTGAAGCTGTCTTCACTCCCCGCTGACCTCCCATACCTGCCTCACCTGGAAGAGTTGTAAGTGGCACTGTCCAATAACATGGCATGTTGCAACCTTTTGGAGGGTGATTTATGTTTTGTGTGTGCCTGCTTGCCTGCTTCCTCCTGTGCTGGCCAATGCTGCGCAGCCCCATCCAATGCGCATCAAGCATGTACAGTGTTGCCAACAATGCGGAGACGTAGTGCATCCCCTCAGTAATTATTCCCCACTCACCCTTCTGACGCTAACCTGCAGAAATCTTGGCTGGAATCATCTGAAGGGACCTCTGCCAGCGGAGTGGGGCAATGCGGGGGCGTTTTTGAACCTGAAAAGGCTGTAAGTTATTGGTTCCTAGTGTAGTGTACTACATGATGATCCAAACATTGGATGGTAACATCAGCTCAGCGTGTGATAGGCCAGGGTGTGCCTGAGAACCATGTGACACCCCCACCCACATCTCAGAAATGGGCTAGCTAGGGGGGCACAAGGGCGTCACACTGCGTAGCTAGCATCATTCCTTTTCACTTGGCGGGGCAGTTCTAAAAGTGTGCATGATTGCCTGCCCCAGTCCTGTGCATGATTTCCCTGAGAGTGTGTGTTCCCTGTCCAACCCAGGCTCATGCCTGTGCAATGGTGGCAATTGTGCTGCGCAATAGTGCCCCATGCACAGCCCCACTCACCTTTTTGACACCCACCTGCAGAGACCTGTACTGCAGTTCTCTAAGGGGACCGCTGCCAGCAGAGTGGGGCGTTGTTGGGGCGTTTCCAAAACTGGCATACCTGTAAGTATCCCCCCCCCCCCCTCCTCATTTTGATCCCATGGAGGGATTTTGTATGTTTTGGGCGTGCATGATTGCCTGTCCCCATCCTGTGCTGGCCAAAGCTGTGTGTACCCTGTTCAAGGGTACCCTCCCAAGCCAACGGTGGTTTGAGTAGTGTAGTGCTGGATACATGGTCAGTGAGATGCCCCCACGCACTCTCTCGACACCCACCTGCAGGCAACTGAGTTTATGTACACTAAAAGGGGAGCTGCCAGCAGAGTGGGGTACTGCAGGGGCGTTTCCAATGCTGGAACATCTGTGAGTATATAAGGGAAAATATATTTAACCTTGTGCATGTGGCAGGGGGTACTTAGTTTTGGATGTGCACCGTTGCCTGCTCCCATCCTGTGCTGGCCAATACTGTGTGTGCCCCATCCAACCGGGCCGGGCATCAAAAGCAATGAGCTGAAGCACTCGGAGTGCATGCATTTGGTGAGGGCTCAAAATTCACTCATCCAACACCCACCTGCAGAGAACTGAGCTGTAATCCTCTGAAAGGAACGCTGCCAGCGGAATGGGGCGCTGTTGGGGCGTTTCCGATGTTGAAAAGGCTGTAAGATTTTTTCCTTTGCTTTGGTCCTGTTGTTATGTTCCTGACACGGCCGCGATTGACACTGTCGTGTTGATCCAAACAATCATGAGTATGCAACTCAGGCATGTGATAGGCAAAGGACGTGTAGGTGATAGGCCAGGGTGTGCCTGAGAACCATGTGACACACCCATCACACTGCGTAGCTAGCATCATTCCTTTTCACATGGCAGGGGCAATCTGAAAAGTGTGCATGATTGCTTGCCCCAGTCCTGTGCATGATTGCCCTGAGTGTGTGTGTTCCCTGTCTGATCCAGGCTCACGCCTGTGCAGTACTGCGCCTGTGCAGTACCACGTGGTGCCGCTTGTGTTGCGCAGCAGTGCCCCATGCACAGCCCCACTCACCTTTTTGACACCCACCTGCAGAGACATGTGCAGTACTTCTGTGAAGGGAGCGCTGCCAGCAGAGTGGGGCGCTGAGGGGGCGTTTCCAAAACTGGCATACCTGTAAGTGTGCGAACTTGACCCCATGGCGCGACTAATGTTTTGGGCGTGCAAGATTGCCTGCTCTTCTCCAGTGCTGGTCAATGCTCAGCACAGGCTGTGTGTACCCCATGCAAGGGTACCCTCCCAAGCCAACAGTGGCACATTGTGCTTGAGTAGTGTAGCGCTGGAAACACGGTCAGTGAAGTGCCCCCACCCACTCTCTCGACACCCACCTGCAGAGATCTGAGGTTAAATAAACTGAGAGGGGAGCTGCCAGCTGAGTGGGGTACTGCAGGGGCATTTCCAATGCTGGAACATCTGTAAGTATCCCCCTTCCCACCCCCCACCCGGCACCCCGCATGTGGATGTGGCAGGGATTCAGTTTTGAATGTGCATGGGTGCCCCCTATTCTGTGATGGCCAATGCAGTGTGTGCCTAATCCAACCCGCATCAAAACCAATGAGGTGGAGGAGTGCATGCCCTTGGTGAGGAGTCCAAATTCACCCATTTAACTCCCACCTGCAGACGCATGTACGAGAACAGACTGAGTGGGGCGCTGCCGGCAGAGTGGAGCCAAGGGGGGGCTTTTCCAATGTTGAAACAGCTGTAAGTTGCTGGGTGGGTATGTTCTGGCTTGTACGCGTGTATACCACCGTATACCACATTAAATGGTCCAAAGTTCCCATAAAAATTATAATATGGACATATTATATCCGACTGTCCAATTGGATAAGCATTAGTCGGTGCATGTGATCAATAACTGCGCACATATTGGAGACATAAGGCACTGTTACCTTCATCCAGCTAGGCATGGATGCATACACTAGCCTAGGTTGGGGCAACGCACTGGCATGCATATCCTTTCACGTGGCGGGGCCGCTTTCTAAGTGTGCATGGTTGCCTGACCCTGTCCTATGCAGGCTGTGTGTTCCCCGTACGGCCCAGCTTCATGCCTGTGCAGTATTGGCACTTGTGCTGTGCAGTAGTGCCCCATGTGCAGCCCCACTCACCCTCCTGACACCCACCTGCAGAGACCTCACCGACAACAAGCTGCGTGGGAAGCTGCCAGCAGAGTGGGGTGCTGTCGGGGCGTTTCCAATGTTGAACCAGCTGTAAGTTACAATGGATTCGGACTCCTTGAGGCAGTTTAAATTGATGGACTATATTGTGCCTGATTTCAAATATTTTTTGTAACCATCAACTGTGCACTTGCGCATCATGAAGACATCACATTGCCCACCCTGCCAGGAGCTCGTGAGCCATTGAATCTTCTAATCACAATCTGTGCGGGCTTGAATTGTTGGGTGACCTTAGCTGTGCATGTGGCCCATGGTGTTGCTTTTGGGTTTTTGTTGCTTACTTGGGGTATGTATGCCCACTGAATTGGTTGTCGGGCATAGGGCAGGGTCAAATGCGCACAGCACCTATGCCCATGCCCCGCGGCGGCACGGCGCTATGCCATGCATCCCTTCCAGGAAAGGCAATTCAATTTGCAGGTTCCTGTCTAACAACCTTCTTTGTGGGAAGCTGCCAGCAGAGTGGGGCAAGGCCGGCGCTTTTCCAATGCTGAAGGGCCTGTAAGTTGCGCTAGCCCCTTGCGGGGTATATGAAGTCATAACCTGCGGATATACCTGATGCATGCCTTCCTGTTTTTGGGGTTTGCGACAGTATGGAGTGGACTACTGTGAGTAATGTGAACTTACTTCCAGCCTGGTTTACTCTGCACTGTGTGTAATGTGTGCTCACTTGCAGCTTGATGGGGGTAGAAAGGTGGCGCCAAGGCTTTTGTGACTGTCTTGCACACAATGGTCCACTACGCACCCCTCTCATGTGCGACACCTTTTCATATGGCTTGGTTGGTGCCCACAATTTCCTACAGGGTTACGTGCGGGCCTTTGCTGTGTATACCCAAGCCGGCTCAGCAGTGCCAATTGCAAGCCTGTGCAATGGTGGCAAGTGTGCGCCGCACTGGTATTCCATGCACGTACTCACCCACTCCTTTGCCGCACACACCGCAGGGATCTGCACTGCAATAAGCTGAGAGGACAGCTGCCGGCAGAGTGGGGCAATGTGGGGGCGTTTCCGGCGCTTTTTAAAGGGTAAGTTGTGGTGGCTCGCGGGTCACTGAGGTCGCACAATGACAAATGTGGCGCATATAGCACTGCGTGTATGTGGTGTTCAACCCACTATTTGTATGTATGTGGCCATGATAGTCTATCACTGATAAGCCTGGGTGTGTGAGGGTTCATTGTTTGTGGAGGGGTTATCAGGCGCTGACACAGACACATTTTGCAGCTGCCAATCGTGCACCTACTGCTCTTGCCATGCAAGTTAGCAGCGCACGTGTGTGGGTTCAGCAAATAAATATATAGCTACGCAGCCTGTCCTTGAACAAGCGCGTTGGTTAAGGAAGAGGAATTAGCAGAGAGAAGGGCAATGCTCTCCTGTCTACTATGTCCTCTACCATATTTGTTTGGTGCCCTCCTCAAGGGATAATTCCCCTGGGAGTGCCGGTTAATGACGTTAGCCTATTCCCCGTCTAGATATGTTCTGATTGTTGCAGTGCAGCTTAAAACAGTCTATTTTGTGTAGCCATTGAACAGATGTAAGGTGGATCTTAGTGAGTGTCTTTTCAGCCTGTGACTCTGAGACTCCTAAAGCGGTGAGAGTTGTTATGTTTTCGGTATATATGGTTCCTCCCACCCCAATCACCATGGTTTTTCGGGTTATGTGGTTTGGAGAGTATCCCGCAGCTTGAAGTATGTTCTCTAAGTTGTTATGCTGTTCCTGTGCCCGCGTTTCTTGCTTATTGGTATATGTGTCAGCAGCATATTTAATTTCAATCATGTGTACTTTGCGCTGTGGGATGGGCTGGGTAATATTTGATACGAGGAGACCATCTGGTTTTAGGGAATTCCTGATGACAGCATCAATGCCAGGGAGGACTGTTTCAGGAATGTGTGCGGCTGGTTTAGTGTGGAATCCTGCTTCAGCCATTTTTTCTGCATTGCCCACGTCGGCCATGATGAGGGCACCACCCAACTGTCCATCGGCTACAGCTTTCATTATGTGTCTAGCTGCCGCATTGTGGCGCTCTATCACAAGTTTCTTTATTGCAGGACACCCGCTGATTGAGTGATGTCCCCCGTCCATTGCCCCACATTGCATGCAGTATGGTGTTGGTGTGTGGCCATATCTATAGGCTTGTTTACTAGTATATAGGCCTCCATATCTGTACTGCAGTGTATGTTTCCTTTGTGCAAATGATATGTTTTTGTTGGTCAGAAACTTGTGAGATACGTCTGGTATTGTTTGTGGGGCAGTGTCCTTCAGAAGGTTGTACTAAATGGTGCCAGTGTTGGATTTGCCTAATTTGTGGGTTTCTAGCAGGTGTGTTTTGTGCTGGCTGTTGAGCCCTTCAAAGGGTTGTGGGCAGGGAGGTGATTGATTTGCATCCACTTGCTCGTCATGTGTGGATTGCTGGGTTGGGTGGTATGCCCAATGCATGTTCCGCCATGGTGTGTGAGCATAATCTCTGGCAGTAATTTGCACTGTTTCCTTATTTTGTGCTGCATGTTTGGCTGCTGTATCTGCATGCCAATTACCTACTATTCCGGAGTGTGCTTTGACCTTGATAATTGTGATGCTTTCTTAGTTTTCCAGCTGGCGCAGGCTGTCTATAATTGCAGCCAGCAGAGGTTGGTGTTTGTGCATACGTAGGAGCCTTGGGTGGAGTAGTTGTTTGCATATTTGGTAGATGCTGCAAGCACTGTCTGTGGCAATGCATCTGCCCAGCTTAAGTTTGATAGCTTTGAAGATTGCGACTAGTTCTGCTCTATTGATTGTGTCTGTTGGTCCCTGCCCAGTGGGGTCAATTGTGTAGGTTTTGCCCAGTTCAGGATCCAATGTATGTCCTTGGGGGGGTACGTATATTCCAGCTCCCAATGTTGTCTTAATCACCTGTCCTGTTGTTGGGTCAGTCTGGTCTTGCTTGCTGCCATCTGTGTAAATCCAATCAGACCAGTCATGTTTTAGGGGAGAGCAGTGTGCAAATTGCTGTCTAGTTCTGAGGAGGCCATGTGAGTGGATAATTGTGTACACCGATCGAATGTGGTCCGGTTGGGCTTTCCGGAATTTGCCCGGCATGCGGAGGAGGATGCCATCTAGGAGAGGTTCCCTGGATTCAGTAGAAATATCGTGGTTGCCATCTAGGTTTAGTGTTGGGCTGCGTGAGCCTAGGGAAGCTTGGAGCTGATTTTGTATGGATCTAGTTGTGGTGGAGCACACTGTCGCCAGGGCTATGCTCAGGTCGTGGATGAAATTTACTGTGTTGACCTGCTGTTGCATGATCTGAAAGCCTTGTGCATTCCCTATGCCAATAATATTGATGTCCCATATTGGATGTCCGGCCAGCGTACCATTACCGCTCCACGCATCCGGGGGTGCAGAACTTAAATGCTTTGCGTGGAATACGTAGCAGTATGGGTTCGGCGCCTTTGTCCACAAATCATGCCCCAGGCCTGGCGGCCGCTGTGGTGTATGTGTGGACTGGAAGGGTGAGCCATGTGCACGCAGGAACCAGGAAAACTTCCTAGTCTACACAGACTTATCCTCCTGGTGGTGGGCGACTCCTTCATGCTCAAACATGCCCCACAAGTGTATCACACCTTGAAGTTCACTGAATTATATGATACGTCGAAACCTACAGAGCGGCCACTCTGTGTGCTGCAATGTCATCTTACTCAGCCCAACCTCCCTGGCCTTGCAGGATGTTGCATGAGAACCAGGTGAAGAGCTGTTGGGGACCCGGCAACCCTCAGCCTCCATGGATAAACGTGGAGCGCTTCATTTATTAGCAAATGTGGTGGTTGCAGTTACCCAGAGGTCACACAGTCTACACTGTAGTTGCCATTGGAACCAATTGTTTTACTCAGACACTACAGCGGCTGCTTGGCTTGGCACAGACAAGGCAGGGCCATGCCATCTAGGGATTGGAGTACTTTGGAATGGCTTGACAGGGTCTTTCTTTAACAGTCACATCTGAACAGTCAATTTAAGTGGTGGTATGAAACGCCCGGCTTATAGCATTTGATAACCTCTAGCCAGCAAACATCAAAATTGTTTATGCTACATCAAAGGGTTGGAGGGGGTACACAGGAAGATTGTTAGGCTAAGCGCATATTAGGTGATCAGCATGCACAGGCCTGTATAGGGTGAATCAACCTGACTCTGCCTTCAGGCATGATGTAGGCAATGCATCCAACAAGCGCGCATGGCATCGAGAAAATGCTAATTATTGTAGTTACGATAATTACGGGAAATATAATTAATAGTAGGTTAGACAAATCATATGGTGTTCCTTGCATGATAGGACATACAACAAGGAAATACCACCCGATATCAGGTGGTGTTTAGGTTGTATGTCCATTCATGCAAGGATATTTGTCAAGACTTCAAGTTTACAGAGGAATTAAATATTGTTTTCGTGACTCGTGATGTTCCACGCACATGGTAGACCATGGAGTTTGCATGGCAAAATGATTTCTGGCAGACCAATTTCAGATAATTCAGAATTAAAATTCAAGCCACCATATACCGCACACGTTGATGAAGCGCTACGGGCTGACACAATTCCAAGCCAACTAGTTTTAACCAAGTGCGTCCACATTGACTGTCACGGGGTCCTGCCAATTTTCGCGGAAGAATTTGGCCAAATCCGTGACAGACCCCTCGGAGGTTTGTCACGGGTCCTGATCAACAAATGTATGAAATGGATGCCATCCATTTATTGAAAAGATATATTTGTCCCCATTTTTTACAAACTGTTCCAGTTTGCAATCATTATCATTGCAGCGTAACTTGATCCTATCATAATGCTATCAACCAAATTGGATGATCAGGCAGAGCGCGGCATATCATTAGCTACTAGCCTAATAGGCTGTCTGGGGTATCTAAAGGCTTAGCGGCAACGGTACCCTTTGTGTGAAACTCAACCTCAACCTTAGTATTGGCATTTTGGACAATCCATGGCCCACTGGACCAATTGCGACAGCAGCAAAGGTCCTACCTGATTAAATTGCATATAAACAACGGTACGAAATACTGTATGATACAGGAAATACTAGGCAGACGTCAGGAATGCTCGCAAACGAGAGCGGAAAACAAAGCTAGAAAAAACCCAAAAACGTAACCGATAATAACGCGTGACAAATGAGTGAAACACTACTATACTGCTTGAATCAAGTTGATAGTGCTTACGCGTGCCCTGTCCCAGTGTGAAAAGCTGAAGAGTCTGCAAAAAAGATATTGTGCAATCCACAACTGTCGAACGGCAGAGTTAAAACAACTGAGTTAAACAAACTTTCATGAATCACATGGGCAATACCTGTTACCGTGTGACTTAGTCTATGTGATCCAGTCAGTCAATCAAACACCCTATGTGGTCAACTATGTAACAGGAAATAAGTCAATCACTGACAGGCCCGACAGGCAATACCCCCAGAAAGAGCACCACACACAACTCAACAACAACACTTGTGCGGTTATCTCGTGCAATTGTAGAAAAGAAACATGCACTCAACCCAATCACCCCCCACAAATGCTCACTTCTTTACCCCTGTCCTTTCCACAGTACCTTGACCAGTGCCAAGGTGTTCAGCCCTTCCACCACCCAATGCTTAGTTCTCCCCCCAGTAACCTCCCCGTTACCCCCCCCCCGCGCTCACTTCTCTCCCCCCCTCCCCTCCCCATTATCCTTCCCCCCCTCCCCCCCTGCCCCCATCGCTTCCAGCGCCAACCCACACAGCACCTTGACTGACGCCAGGGTCCCCGTTAGGGCTTCCTCCCCTCCTCCCCCATTCACCCCCCCCACCTCCCTGCACAGCGCCCGCACCGAAACCAGCAGCGAGCGCACGTGCTCTGTCTGCGCCATCCCCAGGCACAAGTCCCCAAGCACACACATGGGCTGTGTGTACTGCCTCGCCCCTGCTGAGTCAGCAGCCTGCGACGCTGCTTCGGCTAGCGCGGCAATGGAGTGGAGGTGTGCCATGAGGGTGGCGGCGGTGGTGGTGGCTGGTGGTGGGCTGGGGAGGTCTGTGCCGGCAGTGGGGTGTGGCGGGGCGGTGGCTGGTGGCTGGTGTGGGGTGGTTGCCTCGCTGGCTGGCTGTGCCACGTCAGCGCTGATGTCACCATCCACATCCTGCACCTGCACCACCAGTGGGTGCCACGTCAGCAATGGCAGCAGGCAAAAGCAACAACATTCATTTGGGGTTCAGTGACTTGATATCCGGCAGCTGTGCTCCATTCGTGTGCTAGCAAGTGACCAAATGAGCTGGGCATTAACCGAGTGCTCAGTTTGGAGGACTGCAGGTGATTGCAATCCTAAAACTCCCAGTGGCACATAACCACACCCTTCATCAATAATTTCACCCTCCTACACCCCACTCCCTCACCTTGCCGCTGGTCACCCGCCCCGCCCCCATGCTCCCCCTTGTCCCCCACTGCCGGCCCCCATCAGCACCATAGCTCCAGCTGTCCATGTCAGCATCAAGCTCAGCAGGCACCGGAGCACGGCGATCCATGATCTGGAGGCTGGCACGACGGAAACCCTCGTCTAGGGTTTGACCCCGCAGGCCGGGGGTGTCATCGCTGCACGTGGTGCGGACGTGGTTGGGGTGGTGTGGCGGGTGGCGGGGGCTGGAGGTGGCTGTGGAGGTGGAGCCTGTTGCGGGTGGCTCCCCACCGGACGATTTTTTGAACACCTTGGCTCGGTTGACCTTGACCAGCAGGGACTGCGGGTTGGGGGAGGATATTGTCGATGACCCTTATGTAGGGTATTAGGGTATTGTTTGAGACCCAACTCGGACGTCCGTGAGGGTACCCTCATGTGATTATTCTCTGCGGTCAAACTCCAGACAAAACCAAAACTCCAAACCCCTTCTCAGACCCTATAACCCCACCTGCTTGCGCATAGGCAAACAACCGGCTCCTACGGTAGACCCTAACCCAAACCCTACAACCCAAGCCCTAGAACCCCACCTGGTGCAGGTCCCTTGTCTTGCACTCCACCTGCTTGCGCATGGGCAGCGAGCGGCCCAGCGGCAGCCTGTGCCTGTAGTGCAGGAATGCCACCAGCCCAATGGTGGTCACGGTGGTCAGGTCGTCAAGCAGCATGGCCCACCGCACCTGCAAGAAAGGGCAGATTAGGGTTTTCAGGGTGGGTGCACGGCGCAGCATATGCCCTCATACGGTCCCATTACCTGGACATGGGGGGTGGGGCGTCCGCGGGCTGGATTGGCTGGCACTGGCTCAAAAGTGGATGAAATGAGGGATCATTAAATAGCCACAAGTAAACAGATCCAACGATGTGTGCATTGGCAGAACAAAAGGAATGTATCAAGCACTCCACCCACTCACCGTCTGCTTCTTGACGTTGATGTAAATGATGTGCTGGTTAGTGAACAGCAGCGCCTTGTTGTCCCTTGGCTGCAGGTAGTCGAGCACGGTCTCCCCCTGGTACCGCCCGCACTGCAGGTAGGCAAGGGTGTCGCGCCACGTGGACAGGGTGCGCACCTCGCCTGCAAGGGGTGGGGGGATATGGTCAGCGATGCCAAAAGGGTTAACATGGTGAGGCGAGTTGAGGGCAATGCATAGGGCGAATAGGGGTTAAATGTCGTAGGATGGTGGAGGATGCCGCGCTTGGCCGGCAAGGCAGCATGGCCAGGGGTGATGTATGAAATCGAGAAACCCTAATCAGGGTTAAAGTATCAAAACTAGCACCTAACACCTCAAGCCTTGACCCGGCAGCCGCAGCAGTACAGTATGGGCGTCATTAGTACCCCAACCTCTCCCCACCTCTCATCGCACCTAGGTCATTGTAGCTGTGCTGGTCAAACTGCCTGGGGGAGCGCACGCGCGTGGGCGCAACCCGCACCACCTCGTCGCCCAGCGTCCTAATGCCGGACCCCACCCCGCTCACGGTCTTGGAGGCAAACTCGAAAACCCCAGACAAGGGTTTCACAAACAGGCCCGCCCCGCCTGTGACCACGCCCTTGCTCAGGCCCCATACGCCCTCGTCCTGGAAACCTACGATGGGGTCTCGCACCACGCCTGCAGGGGTGTAGGTTTGAAGATGAGCATGGGCCCATGGGAAGGGGGTGATGGGCAGGGGTTTATGTCAGCTGCAGTCTGGAATGCAACGATGTACTAAATCACACTTGCATGACAAAGGAAGTCAGAGCGCCACAACCCCCGATGCACGCACTTCCCAACACAGGCTCCAGACAACAGCCAATACCGGCTGCCTGCTCCCCTACTCCCACCTCTAAACCCCTCCTACACGCCCAGCCAAAGCCATTTGAACCCCAAACCCCAAACCCTGATCCCTAAACCCTCCCCTCCTTACCTACAAACCCCTCATACACGCCCAGCCCCAGCGACTGGAACCCATGCGCCAGCCTGTCCTTGTACCCCATGGGCCGCGACCTGAACCTGTCTATGTAGTCGTTGTCCATGGACAGCACAGCCAGGCTCTTGCCCACGCCACCAGTCACCTGGCCAACGGTGGTCAGCAGGCCGTAGATGCCGTTCTTCATAAGGCTCACGGTGCCTGCGGCCAGAATTAGGGTTTTGTCAGGGCTTCAAAACCCTTAGGTTCATGCTCATTCCTGAACCAGCCTGTGGCCAGGGTGTTGTTACATTGTTCGTCAAGAAAAAAGGCTAGAAGTTGCTGCTAATCCCTACACCACAAAATGTGCAATGTGCACACATATGAGGGCTCATGTGAAGCGCTTCCCAATAAGCAAGCTATATACTGGCAACCAATCTCCCTCACAACCATCCCTGACCCACCTCTTGCCACCCCCTTGCCAAACTCCTCTGGACCAATTACAAAGCCCTTGGCGGGTTCGTAGAAGAAGGAGGTCACCCCCGTGATGAGGCTGCTGCCCAGCGCAATGGGGCTGCCCACAATGTCAACCTGGCCCAGGATCTTGTGCATCTCCCGCAGGGCCTGCAGGAACATCAGCGCGTGCTGCGCGTCAGTGGCCAAATCATGCATTGCGATTGCACTAGCTTTAATCGGCGCACAACATGCTTGTTGAGGTCATCCGAGGACAAGAGCGTAATATACAGCCATGCATTATCCACAAATTGCTGTCCTCAGCGTTCTATATCATGTAATATAACACTGTGGCATTGACTACTGCCAATCTCCAACCCCCCTCTCCCTCCACTCACCGATGACAGCAGGTGGCGCACGATCTGCTTGGTCAGGTCATCCGGCGACATGAACACATTGTACAGCCCCATCTGGCTGATCTTCAGCGAAACATCGTTGATGTCGATGAACTGGATGCCAAGCATGCCAGCCAGGCGGTACCGCGACAGGGTGGCGTCGGCGTCGCGCAGGCCCGGGCGGGGGATGAGGGTGAGGTTGCACTTTATGGGCTGGATGTGCAGCACCTCGAAGTAGGACTTGCGGCCACGCCTGCAGGGTGCAAGATATAGGGTATGTGGGCTGGATTAGAGTTTAGGGTTTAGGGTTTCATGCATTGGATGCCAAGCATGCCTGGTGGCGGTAGGGCGACATCCGTCTTGCGTAAATTAGGGCAGGGTATGAGGGTCAAGTTGCACTCTATGAGTTGGATGTGCAGCAACTCGATTTAGGCATTGCGCCCCTGCCTGCAGGGGACAGGGTTTAGAGTTGGGGTTTAGCATTAGGGTTCTTTGCCTGTGCGAGCAGCCCCTGCATGGTGTCAGATTTTAGGGTTCAGTGTATAGAATTACGGCCACCTTGGCCCCGCCTGAAAGTGGTCCATGTAGTTGTAAACCATAGACAAGCGCCTCAGCACCCTCAACCCCCCGCCCCACCTTGGCTCTGCCGTGAGGTGGCCCATGGAGTTGTCAAACAGCTGCTGCAGCGCAAGCGCGCTGGTCTCATCGTGCTGTAAGGGGATGGGCGCAGGTGTGCCATGGTCGCCCTGCCACAGGTCGCCACGTGGCAGGTCTTTCAGGAGCACGATCACTGCATCCAAAAAGTCCTCCTGCAAGGGGGAAAAACAGGGTCAGGGGGGATCATGAGCATGCTTTGCACACGGAAATGTTCGTGATGGAAATCAGGGAGCTGCCAATTGCGGACTGTGATCTCCTACAGCAATGCTCCCAATTACCAAACCTGAACCCTGAGAGCGGCCCAACCCCCCTCCATGCATTGCAATGTCCACATCTACCCCCTACAGCAACGCGCTCTCCCAAACATCCTACCTCCACAACCCTACTTCACAGACCCTTTTCAATACCCTACCTCAAAAACATAGCAAGCACCCACCTCAATGACCAGTCCAATTCCTTAAGCAGCCTGCGCGCCCTAAAAACCCTAACCCAAAACCCTTGTGACCACCCACCTCGATGACCAGGTCCACCTCCTGGAGCAGCATTGTGAAGTATCGGAAGTAGAAGATGGATGGGTTGTGGTGCACCATCTCGCACCGCACCTCCAGCAGGGGCTTCACCTTGCCAACACCATCGTCCTGGAGGCTGCCAAACGCATCTGCAGCCAGGGGTTGGCAGGGTTTAGGGTTTGAGCGTGTTGGCAGCGGGCTGGGGCACCTCTTGAAGGATGCCATATGTCTGCAAGATGTATGGCTACACGTTGACTGTTGCAAGCATGCAATGTGCACATGCTGGCAGGGGTTTAAGGTATGTGGTAAGGGTTCGGTGCTGCTGGCCTACCTGCCATCACATTGACGCTGTGTGGTGATCGGGTGCGTGCAAGCACCACGGGGTTCTGTGAGGCCAGCAGCTGGTTGTCAACCTGCACAAAGGGGGGAAGGGTACACAGCGTGAGCGCGCAGAGGGAAAACAACGGGCAGAAATGGGGGGCATGGCATGGCAAGAGGGGTGCACAGTGTCAGCCCCAACAGGAAGGATAAACACTATGCGCCTGTGGTGGCATTGTAACCACCAATACCCCACCTGCATGGAGTAGATGGTGAGCCAGGCCGACTGGTCCCTGGGCGTGTTCCTGTAGCCGCAGCTGATGTCCTCCAGCAGGATGTGCGCAACCTCGCGGGGCAGCTTGTGCACAGGCGCCTCAACGATGGAGATGCCGATGCCCTGGAGGGCGAGCTGCAGGAGGCAGGGGTTTAGGGTTTAGGTTAGGAGTTAGGGGTTAGAGATACAGAGATACTGATCCCCTAGAGGGCGTGATGCGGGAGTGGTGGTGGGGGGTGGCGGGGAGGATGAGGGGTGATTATGCGGGTGATGAATGGTAATGCTGGCAGGGGCAATTATGATGTCAATGGCAGGGATAGAGAACACCAGGAGAACGTGTAGGGCAGCCATGTCTCCCCCTTCCCCCCCGCACCACCACCAGCGGCACCCACCTCCGCTGAGAATGCCTGCTGGGCCCCCACAGCCGCCTCTCCCTCCTCTCCCGCCCACCGCACCCGCACCCGCACCTCCGGCCCCGACACCCGGGTGGTGCGCTGGGAATGGGGGTTGGAGGAGGGGTCGGCAGGGGGCCGCAGGGCCAGCCACACATAGTGGGGGCGGGCATCCTTAAACTTGGTGATGGGGACAGTGGCCTGTGGAGAGGTTGGGACGGGGTTAGTGGAACTCAAAGAATAGTGATGGTCTGATTGGTCTAATGCCTCATTGCCAGATTTGGTTTTGTTTGAAACACAATACCACCAACCCGACAACACATCATTTACGAAAATGCATCTCACCCAAGGTGATCTTCAAGACACTTGCGGCAAACCCCCACACCCCCACCGCCCACCTGCACACATATGATAAAAAAAATCCCAAAATCCCCACATACACCCCCACCACCCACCTGCCCCATGAGCATGTCTGAGCCCAGCATGCGTTTGTCATACACCGCCACCATGAGCCTATCGGTGAGCGCCACGTCATCAAACTCAAAGTCAGCAGACCACTTGGGAGCCAGCGCGCCACGCGAAACCTTGCTCTGCCGGGAGGTGGTGCCGCCCTCGGTGCCAACCGAAACCACAACATAGGTGTTCTGCAGGAGGAGGGGGTGTGTATTACTAAACTGGTAGTGTCACATCAAATTCATGCTTTGAATTTGCTTTGTTATAAAGCAAAGCTTTATCCTTTCACCTCCAGGAAATACTTTGAATCGGCGAGGCATGCAGGCGCGGTCAATAGCTCTGCTCCCAACTGCAACTCCGCAACATCCCTCTCCCACCATTACAGTACAGGTTTCACGGTAGTCTAGGATACCCAGCTCACAGGCAAACCCAACGGCACAACCTCCTGCGACACACTAGGTTCCTCCCGCTGTTTGCCGCTCAAGTACCCTATACTAGGGTTTTAAGGGTTTCTAGGGGTTTGTGGCTCACCAGCGATCCAAACAGCACCGCCTCCTGCGGCCCAGTCAGATTGCGCCCCTCTATTGCGCGCACCGCCAGGCAGCCCCTGTACTGCCTCAGCCGCTTTGCGTCCTTGACGTCCAACAGGGAGGAGGAGGGGGCGGGGGTGGGGGACACTAGCGCGTCACCCTCACCGGACCTGCAGCAGAGGTGCTTGGTGTGAATGCAAAGTGGGGAAATTCATGCAGGATATTGAATTGAAGTGCGAAATTGAGGGCATGCGAAGGTGGCATTGGGGCCGGTACAGGTGCAACACGATCCTATCGCTTTCCACCCAGTTCACATTGCAACTCAGCTGAATTGAGACATCAGGGTTTGCAGAAGGTTTGTATGCCCGTTTCTTATCAGGGTTTCCCTAGGGTTCTGATCAGGGTTTGGCCACTCACTTCTCCTTGAGCAGCGCCAGCCTCTCCTCCTTCCTGGCCAGCTCCTGCTGCAGCGCCCTCACCTTGAGGGTGGCAACGTCGAAAGGGGTGATGCGCCACGCAAGGGCAAGGCGGACCTCCCCGCTCACCTTCTCCTTAACACTCCTGCAAGGGGGAAAGGGGTGTGTGTGTGTGTGTGAGAGAGAGAGTGTGTGTGTGTGTGGGGGGGGTGAACCACTTTCCTAGGCAGACTACTTCCTGGTTGAGCACGAGCATTCTGGAGGCCTAGGACAGGGATTGGAATCACCAGCAAAGAGTCTTCAAGAATATCAAGACGGTGTTCAGTACAGCAGCAGGTCTGCAGGATGGAAATGGTAGCCTTACCTATGCAAAGCTCCCAACGCCACAAAACTCCTACAAGCTCCCATCCACCACAAGACCCTAAAACCCAGACCATAAACCCTAGGCATGGCCCATTGCAAATCTCCCTCCCCACCCACCTCCTGCTGAGCGTGTAGCTCCTCTCATCCAGCGCCATGTCAGCAAGGTTGTCCTCCACCTCACGCAGGGGGATGTCGACCTCTCCCAGGAAGATGGTCTGGCCCAAGCGGTTGCGGCCGTACATCGTCACCTGCAAGGGGGGTGTAGGGTTTAGGGTTAGGGCTGGGCTGAATGCCGCTTCACAGGGTGAGCTCGAAGTGGGGTGTAGGGTCTGGCATACAATTAGAAAGGTTTTGCCGTCAGTATCCAGAGGATGCCTCAACAGCTAAAGAACAGCCACCGAAAACCACACCCCAAACTCCACCAAAATCCTTATCTTATCCCCACCTTGAGGTCCGATGTGATCTACAGGTACCGACTTGAATGCAAGCTCCTCTTCCCACACCAAGTCAGGCAGATAACCCTACCCAAAAACTCTACCAAAACCCTTCCTTCAATTCTGGACAAGGTTGCATCACCTGGAGTCCTAGTTGACAATCCAACCCCAAAACCTACGGCAATATTAACTCTGCGCCCTGGTTTGGAACCCCACCTTCAGATCTGATGTGATCTGCACCGATTTGAACGCCAGCTCCTCCTCCCACACGGGGTCAGGCAGGAATGCCAGCGATGTGTGCTTGTCCTGACCCTCACACCGCAACACGCAGTACACCCCCTTGCGGTCGGCGCGCGGGTGCTTGGCGGCGCCTGGGGGGGCCGCCTTGCGGCCAGCCTTGAGCAGGTGGGCGGCCAGGCCCTGGGTCAAGGGGGGGTGGAGTGAGGAGGGGGGGGGGAGGAGAGGGGGGGGTAGTGGTTGGGAGGTATTGAGGTCCGGGCTGTGATGGCAGTGTGCAGGTAGGGCTAGCACCGTGATGGCAAAATTGCAAATTGATACCTTGGGGGTGCATAGAGCCAAGATACCTGCCTGTTGTAGACAGCATCACCAGTGTCAGGTATCGTTGCTCTATGATACCTGAGACTGATCATAGACTGATCTTTTATTAAAAAAGCAAAATTTACACGGATCGGTCATTGCACAGGTACTCTGTCCCCCTACCTGAGCAGCCACCACCTTCACCACCAGCTCGCCCCCCAGCACATCCTCATCCTCATTCACAACCCCCCTGGCGCCCCGGCCCCTGCCACCCATACCCCCCACCAGCCCCCCACCAGGGCTGTGCCCCACCCCCTCCGAGCCATCATCGGTGATGCTGGCTATAGAGGGTGAGGGGTGCATGGCCTGGGTGGAGTGAGACCCTAGCAAGGGTTCAGGCTCCTCGGTGATCTCAGTGGGCAGTGCGGGAAGGGAACGGCCTGAAGAGGAAGAAACAGGGCGTGAGGGTGGGTGGGTGGAATGGTAGGGATGGTGTGGGCCTATACTGCAAATATTGCCATTATTGCACGGGGGGCTCAGAACATCAATGTCAGGTATTGAAGATCCAGCAACCTGACATAGGTAATCCTGATGTTGAGTTGTTATTTGTATACCTGCATCCCATGCCACCCTTCTAAATACAGCCTAGACCTAACACACCCCACCAACAAAGCGTACCACAAAACCCTATAGCCAGGTGCACGACTTACTCGGTGGCAGCGAGGGGCTCAAGGGGGGCAGCGGCGTGAAGGGGGGCAACTGCAGGGGGGGCGGGGGCGGCTTGCGGGGGAGCTTTTTACCACCACCCTCCACAGCAGCACCATCTCGTGGCGCCTGCTTGGCTCCAATGCCGGACACCCCACCCTCTGCCTTGGAGATTGAGCCGCTGGCAATGGCCGTGTCCCAGCCTGCGGAAACCCTAACAGGTCCATTTGTGGTGGCTGCGTCCCTGCCTGTGGAAACCCTAAGGGGCCCATTTGTGGCGGCTGCGCCCGTCCCAGTAGAAACCCTAAGGGGTCCATTGGTGGCGGGCATGCCAGTGGAGACCCTAGGGGGCAGCCCACTGGAGAAGGGTGTGTAGTCATCGGTGGGAACCCTAAGGGGCCCATTGGTGGTGGGCGTGCCCACCCCTGTGGAAACCCTAGGGGGCCCATTTGTGGTGGGGGTAGGTGCCTGCGCCTTGGCCATCAGGTCTCTCCTGAAGCTGAGTGCGCCCAGAGCGTCTGGGGAGTATCCCGGGGGTGTGAAAGGGGAGGTATCCAGGGGATCGGAGATGGTCCTGCGATATCCAGGCAAATAGGTACCACTAAGTTGTCTCCTCTATTTTGACGCTCCGTGCACAAGTGTCATTGATTGTTGTGGGATGCATGCATAAAGAGTGGAAAGAAGGCACGACCAACAAACGCAATTCGCCACCGCGCATGCCTCCAACCATCACTGAAACCACATGGTCATGTAAGCCATGTGCGCAAAGAGGTGTACAAGGAAATTGCACAGCAATGGCATAAAGATGCTGCCACAGCCGGTTCGCCATGATTTGTTCCTTAGGGTTGTGTAGGGTTCCTCACCTTGCGCTGGTGGGTGCGCTGATTGATGGCGACCCCTCCCCCTCCGACATGATGTCCGACAGCGTCTCCTCGGGGATCTGGAAGCTGGTCAGCGGCTCCAGCCCAGGCGTCTGCACACAATGGTGGTGGTTGTTGACCCAGGCACGCAGCAGGAATACGCAAGATGCACCACATGACTAGACCATGTGTACAGGTAGGAAAGTAATGAAACATAGATTACTGTTCCCGGGTCCTCCTTGACAGTGACAATGGATTGGTGCAGAATCAGTGGTATCCCAATCTTTCCAGGCAACAACTGTGCTCGCACCACACACTACATGCACGATATGACAAAACCCTAGCCAGGGTTCCCACTCACCCTGCTCATCCTCCTCAGCCCCTCCCTCAGCCCCTTGCGCAGCGGCTCCAGCGCACCCTTGAGGGTTTTGCGATTGCCAGGGGACTCACCCACACCCGCACCCTCGCCGCCGGCGCCGGTGCCGTATGGGCTTTCAAAGGCAACCGCTGCACACCACAGAAAACAAAAGTTCAACCCTCACATATATTCCTATCATGTGGGGACCGTATTCAATGCCCGGCATCTAAATGTCGTAGATGCCATAGATGCCCTACCAATGCCCGCCCCTCTAGCGCCCGTACCTGTCTCCCTCCTCAGGTTTGGCGTGAAAGGGAAGGCTGCCTTGTCCTCCACCTGCGCCAGCGCCTCTGCCTCCGCCTGCTGGCTCCAGTCAATGTCCGAGTCCTGCTCATACTCACGCAGCTGGGAGTCAACCTCCTGCGGAGCAAAGGTGGCTGGTTAGCGCTTCAAGGACGACAGCCAACCTTCTCGTCAAAACTACTTTAAGTGAGTCGACTGCATTCCATTCCCACTGCATAAATCCCCAGTCACCAACCCCACCTGAATCAAGTGCCTTGAGGCACACAGCTGCCCTCCCCTTCTCCTACTCACGCTCAACCTGTACCAGCTAATTACCATTCATCCCCCCGCACCCCACCGTCACCCCACCGACCTGGATCTGGTGCTCCAGCGCGCGCAGCCTGCCATTCAGCAGCGCCACGCTGTCCTCGTCAGTCTCGCGCGTGTACTGGTCACGGCATTCAGAAAAGCACAGCACCCGCGTGGGCCCGTCGGCATGCACGCCCACGTAGATGTGGCGCGCGTCAACGTCGGGCTGGTCGGGGCGCAGCGAGGACGACGACGACAGCTGCTGTATGGTGCGCTTCACGTTGCGCAGGCGGCGCATCATCTTGGGGCCGGTGCGGCGCAGGATGACCACCGGGTGGGCCTGTGAGGGGCGCAGTTAGGGTTTAAGTAGGGTCTCAGGGGGCGCATGGGGTGCGAGGGTGGTAGATGGGGTTTGTGGTAGCGCCTGGGGCTCTGACTGTGAGCAATTTACCCCCAAAAGATTCCAACAAACACCAATGCGCACAGCACCAACGCCCAACTCAACCCTCCTCACCTTGATGTCGTCCAGCGAGTACTCGTGCACCGTCCTGTCCTCAAAGTTGCCCCGCACAGCCTCAAGGCTCACGCGCAGCCGGTGCGCAAGCGTGGGCTCGTCCCAGGCGTAGTCCAGGCTGGCGCCGGGTGCCACCTCCTCCCACTCGCCACCTGGCAGGTCGCGCTGCTGCAGCACCAGCTTGATGTGCTCGCACCTAGGGGGAAAGGTAGGGTTTGGTAAGGGAGTAGGGTCTTGTGAGAGGAGAGATGCAGCACAACACAGAGGCCAACAAGAGAGAGGTCCACTAGCTTCCGCAAGACACCATCATGCGCTGCGCGTCTAGATGCCACCATGAGCCTGCATGCTTCAACAAGGGGTGTGCACAGACAGCCATCGCTGGTTACTAGACAATTGGGTACTAGGTACTAACAGTTACCAGTTACTAGCTGCATGGCAATTCGCAGCCTCAGACCCACGTACCAGAGTTACCCTGCCGGCCGCATTCCCGGCAATGTGTTTACAACAAAGGTTTAGGGTTTTTCAGAGGTTGGCGCCTTCACCTGTTTTCTATCCTGTACGGTGGCGCATCATGAGCCGCCTTGCCTATGGTGACCAGCACGCTCGACCCCTTGAGCGCCACGTCGACTGGCAGGATGCTGAAGGTCTTGTCAAGCCTGTGGAGACCGCACAGAATGTAAATCCAGATGTGATTGCATTTTGTTCTGCAATTCCTAAAAGAGATACAATCCCTGATCGAAATACATCATCAATGGCCTCTTATGAATCGTTTTCACAGAGTACACCCCCCAAACCCTTCCCTAGGGTCCAACCCCCGCCCCGCCCACCTGTTGAACACCCGCAGCCCATAGTCGCCCGCCTCGTCAATCCTGAACGCGCCCGACCAGTTCCACTGGCCATCGCTGGGCCGCACACACATCTCGTGCCGCCCCTCCACCCGCGCCTCTGCATCATCCCAGTGATAGGGGGTGCGCTCCCCGGGGGGCAGGCGCCACATGGTGTCGGCCCCGCGCTGGCCGTAGTCGATTGGCGTGGAGGTGTTGTTGAGCAGGATGAAGCGGGGGACGATGGTCACAACCTGCCGGGATTTGGGATATAATGGAGGTGGGATGGAAGCGGATGAATAGAGAAATCTTGCCAAAATGCAGGGACTGGCAGCAGGGGTGGGGGGCAAATAAGGAACGATGATGGATAGTATTGTTAATATCCCTGCGGTTGTTCACACCTAAAGACCACCAAATGCTCTTCTGAGAAGCCTTGCATCACCACCCGCAGTTTGAAACCGACTCACACATCTGATCCCCACATCCAAATCACGCAACCACCACCCCAAACCCACCTTTGTGCGGTGGAAGGGCCCAGGCCCAATCCCCACATCCAGGCTGAACTCATAGCGCTTCAGCCGGTCCTTCACCTTGAGCTCCTTCAGGATTTGACCCGTGCAGGAAATGCGCACATTCCCGTCCCCCTCCCAGGTGTCCTGCCGCATGATGTAATGCGCGGGGTCCCAGGAGGGGTCCCAGGGATTGCTGCCGGATGCGATTTTGCCCAAGCGGCGGCGGGGCGGGTGCGCGAGGGGGTTGCGGGGGGTGGAGCTGTCCTGGCTGTGCATTGGACGCAGCCTGCAGCAAAAGTAACATATGAAGTAATTGTAGTGAAATAGCAGGTTTGGAACAGATTACTCAGTATTGTGGAGTTGGTATTGGCTGTAAGAGTTGACAAAGCCTGCAACGCAATTTAATTGTAGCTAACTGAGGAATGCATTGCCAAAAGTTAGAAAATTGGCTGCGCACCTCATTCCCGAGTCCATGTCCCTGGGCTGGATGGGCCCCGGCAGCTCAAATCTGAGCGGCCCCGTGGGCGAGGTTGTGAGCGCCTTTGACGCCTTGACCGGCCCAAACACAAAGGTGGACCCGCTCATGCCCAGGTTCTGCAGGTTGATGGTCTTGGACCAGTAGGATGGGTGCACGCACATCTTGATGGACCCCCGGCTGCTGAAGAGGAGCGGCTGGGCAACGCTGCCGGCGCCTGCAGGGAGGGGTGGGTGGGTGGGTGTGGAAGAAGTGGGTGGGGTGTAATTTCCCAGGGTGGCACGGGGTGCAATTTGCCAGGAAATGTGCCGTAATGGTCCTGGGCAATTGCTGTGGTAACAACGGTTTGCAGTGGTAGGTCCCAGCAAGGATCTGGACCCATTTCCTCTCCCCTTCACGCCCTCATGTATATTATGCCCCTTACCCCCAAGCACCACCGCCACCCCACCCACGCGTACCTGGCAGCGTGGTTGTTGGTATGGATGCGTGCGGCATGTTCTCCCTGAACCTCAGCGCCACGTTGGTCTTGTTGATGATCCAGTAGGGGCAGTAGATGACCACGCTGCGCGCGCGGCTGGGGCCGTCAACCTGCACAACGGAGGTTTAGGGTTTAAGGATTTACGGCATAGGCCGGGAACCATTGTCCTGCACAAAGGGTTTTAGTTTTAGGGTTCGAGTAATAGGCTGGGGTCCATTGACCTGCAGGTAGGTTTAAAAGCCAATTGGTGCCCCCAATGATGAGGCCACACTTGATTCCACCATGAGCAGATCCTTAGGCATGCGCAGGCCCAGCTCCCCATCATCTGCCCAACCACTCTCAACCATGCGCCAGGCTTGAACACACACACCCAAACCCTCCTTCCACCACTCCACCCTGACCCCCCCACGCACCACGTTCTCCAGGCGCAGTAGAATCTTCGGCGCCCCCAGCGTCGACGTGACATTCGAATCCACCATGAGCAAGTCCTTGGACAGGCGCAGCCCTGGTATGTCAGCAAAGGGAGAGCTGCGGGCTGCATCCGACAGCAGGTGGGAGGGGGGGTAGTGGATGGTCACGGCGCGCACGGACCGAAACTCCTGCGGGGATGGGGTCAGGGATGTGGGGATTCAAGTGGGAATTTGGGAGGGGATGGGGAAGTGGATGGTTACAGCGCGCACGGACCGGAACTCCTGCGGGGATGGGGTCAGGGATGTGGGGATTGAGATGGGGATTGGGTAATGGATGGTCACAGCGCACATGGACCGTAACTCCTCTGGATAAGGAGAATTGAGGCCGGGTGGAGTGAGGGATTGGAGTGGAAAAGGGCAGCCCTCGCACAGCTTGCGTCACCCAACACTTACAGGCCTGCTGACAGTCTGAAAATTCACAGCCTCAAGATCCTTACTAACGAGGGCGGCGCCACCCATAACTGGCTGCGAGCCAGCAAGCGCGGGAAAGGGGAGCGCCTGCCTGCGTCACACCTGTTTGGCGCCTAACTCCGCCATCCTAACCTCCAACTCCTGCATGCCTGCTTTCCCCTCTGGCGACGCCTGCACCCAGCAGGGGAGCGCCGGTGCCGCCGAGGGGAGAAGACAGCCATACACGAGCTGAAAGATAATGAGAAGGAGCAGAGCGCCAAGCAGGTGTGGCGAAAGCAGGTGTACCTCCCTTCCCCACACTTGCCGTGTTGGACTGCACGGTCCTAAGCAGCCCAATGGTGGATAAGGGTTATGTTTTAGGGTTAAGCAACCTAGTATTGGGTACACAATGGCGTTACTCACAACCCTGTGCCTCTCAGGACACCCCCAGCCTAAGGATCTTGGGCCCCCTCGCTCATCCCAAACCTCAACCCACCCCACAGGCGCATGTCATCTTGTCCTTGCCCATGCCCAAACCCTAAACCCTTGCCTGCCCATGTCCCTCTACTCTGGACCTCATGCCCCATGCCCGACCCGCCATAAGTAAGTAAGTATTTGCTTTCCAGCTGAGAAGCCAGGTTAGCATGTCTGGGTATGCCTCACCCCAGTCATAGAGCCAAGGCTTAACTTGGACCCGCCATGCGCTTCTTTAACCCCTTATCACAACCCTGAACCCGCACTTTGCACAGCCCCTCACCTGCAGGTGCACGCTCATCTTGACCTTGTGGCCCATGTCAAACTGGTACACCTCCAGGCTTGCACCCACGGCCAGGTGGTGCACCTGGCTGGCGGTGGCGTCAGACAGCTCGATGGTGAGGTCAAAGGGGAGGGTGTTGTGGAGGGTGAGGGGGGGGTGGAAGCTGAGAACGTGCTCCGGCACCACCTGCATCACCCCCTGGTTCAACACCTGCGAGGAAGAGGGGAGAAGGAAGTTGATATATTTTGGCGAAAGGTCTGCCCTCGCATGAGGGGCGGAGGAGCAAGGTGCTCCTTTCACGGTAGAAGCCTGCAAGTAAGGAACAAATAATTTGAGGTCAATCCACATGTAAATCACACACAAGAAGCTGCACAGCACCCTTTTGCAGTCTCCAAGTAACAGCGCCACCTCTATGACGACTCTCATGTACTTATAGGATTGTACTTGTATACAGCTATCCCCTCCTTGCCCTCCCACCCTTCCCCCGTCCTTCCGGCCACCTACCTGCACCGTCACCTCCGTAAGTACACCCTAAAACCTAAACCCTAAACCCTAAGCTGGCCACCTACCCGTACTGCCACCTCTGCCAGCTTGAGGCAGCAGTGGAAGGGCGGGTGGGTGGGGTGCAGGGGGGGGCACGTGTACACACCCTGCTGCTCCCTCAGCCCGCCAGGTGTCATGTCGATCTTGTCCTTGCGCCCAACCTGGTAGCCCTGGGGATGCAGGTACATCACGCCACCCCTGCAAGAAGTTGAGAAACCACACATTTAGGGTTTTTAAGTATCGTCTGACTTTGCGTTCAACCTGGTAGCCCTGCGGGTGCAGGTACATCACGCCACCCCTGTGTGACGGAAGGAGAACCACACATTAGGGTTTTAGTGTTTTGCATGAGATCGACCTTGCGCAACCTACCATGGTGGTCCTACAGGAGAGACCACTAGGTAGGGTTTTAGGTGTTGCAAGATCGTAACCTTGGCCTGCGGGATGGGAGGGGAGCCCCAATGTTGGCGCCATTGCCACAGGGCAAGCAGACAACAGGAGGGCAAGGGAAAAAAACACTGAACAACGCGGCACACGCTCGCAGGCTCTACAAACGCAGGCGCAATTCGAGCCGCCAACTTGCACCCACCACTGCGCCGAGGTTGGCAGGAAGCAGCTCTCGCCAGGTGGCAGCGGGCGGGAGGCCGGCACCTGCAGCAGGGCAGGGTGTGTGCGCTCCCCTTGCCCCCCGCCCCCCTGTCCCCCCTGTGTCGCTGCCTGCGCGCTGAAGCTGTGCATGAGGAAGTGCAGCGGCACTGTGGTGCTGTTCTCGAGGCGGTACTGCGAGTGGATGGTGATCACCTGCAGGAGATGAAGGAGTGCGTGGGGGTACGAAACTGCATGCCCTATGACTGTGCCCATAGAAACCTCGTGGTGCTGTTCTCAAGGCGGTAGTGGGAGTGGATGGCGATCATTTGCACAAGCAACAGAAGTTCAGGTAATCAAAGCATGCCCACAACGAAAACACTGAATGTTGGATAAACGAAGCGCTGCGTGCAGTTTACACCTGTAGTGGGAGTGGATGGTTATCACCTCCAAGGGGTCCGGGAATGGAAAGACGTACACTGTTTTGATCTCTACACCGTAAACCCTACCCCTGCAACCCAACACCCTACACACAGAGCTGCAAACCTGGTCCAGTACACCCCTGTCCCAGCACCCCACCTTAGTGCGCACATCCAGCGTGACGTCCAGTATGATGGGCATGGGCGCCGCGTCCGAGTGCTGCGCCTTGACCAGGTAGCAGTACTTGCCAACCTTGTCGATGATCACGTCGCTCACAGCGCCCCACCCGCCCTCAAACTGGAGATTGATGGTGCGCGCCTTCACCTGGGGATGGAGGGCAGGGGGTGGGGGTTGACACCCTTGTGCAGGGTTTGGGCCTGGTGGTCCACTGGTATACCGTGCGCACACTGGGCATTGCCCCTTCAGTCTGCGGCAATGTACCTAATATGGTTGCTGCCACATTCGCTTTGGTTCAAATGAGCAGACTGTGCGCACACCATTGGTGGAAATGCAGCACAGTCTGCTCCACATACCCCTCCTCATCCCCCAACCCCCGCCCCAACCCCACCTGCCTGTCCTGCTAGTCCTAAACCCTACCGCAAGCCTAAGCCTAACCCCCACCTGCGCCTGCATACCCAGCAGCATAAGCATTGACTCAGCGGGCCCAACATGGAGCTGCTTAGGGTTTAGGGTTGAGGAGTTTACCTGCGCCTGCGTGTCTGGCAGCATCACGGTGGATTCAGCCGGCTCAACATGGAGCTCAGACTCATCCCCGGGAGCCAAAACGTGCCCCGAAATCCCCGCACGACCCTCCTCCCTGGGATTTGCTCCCTGGCCATCGCTCCCGGGTTTGCCGCCCCCGGGATCCACCCAGTAGCTGAGGTGCAGCCCCGATTTGTTGATGAGCCAGTACAGGACCTTGGAGGGTCTGCGCTTGCGGTTGGCTGACGCGGGTACCGATGCCCGTGAGGGGAGGGAGCACAGCAGTGCTGCGGGTGAGGTGAGGAGGGAGACGAAGGAGGTGGCGTCGCCCAGGGATCTGCCCAAGGGAAACCAAGTATTTTACTTATGGAATGCAAAAATGGGTGCCCATTAGGTTGAGCCCTGCTCATGGTGCCCTAGCCACAACCTAGCCAAGGATTTCTGCACCCACATACCCCTACCTGACGACATGACCATTTGCCTCTCCACTAAGGACAGCAGCAGCGACCGCTTGGGCCACACCCTCATCAAGGGTTTTTGACCCCCAGCGCAACACTCTTCCTGACGCCGCAAGCAGACCACCACAATTGCCCCCATCCCATCCCAGCTCCCTCCCCATACCCCGCACCCCCTACCTGAAGGCTGCAGGCGACAAGACCATGTTTAGCCTCTCAACTGATGACAGCAGCACCGACTGGTTGGCCCCGCGGCGCTTGCATGATGCCAGGAAGGGCCACCGCTCCACCAGGGGCTCCATGCTGTCAATGGCGCTGTTCAGGAACAAGACCTGCAGGGGGCCAAGGGGTGGAAATGGGTGAAAAGGGTGATGCCACCTGTAAAGAACAACGACGACAAAAAAAAGAAATATAGAAAAGAGATATATCTTTTACAGGTATTCATGTCATCTTGAAATCTTATACCCTCCGCAAACCCCCACAATCCTCATCCCAGTCCGTCCAAAACCCTAAACTTTTGGGGTTTAACCAAGAGCCCTGTTCTTCCCAGATGCAAGCTTCCGCAACCCCCAACCCTTCAAAAACCCAAACCCTCACGTTGAGCGCCCCCTTGACCCCAAAGTGCACCACCGGCGGCACACCCTCCGCATCCCGGTCCTCCTCCCACCGCACACTGGGCTCAGCCAGCTGCAAATGAAGCACTTCAATGCCGTGCGAGGCGCGGTCATCAATCAGCAGCACGCACAAGCCATCCAGCTTGATGCCTATCTGGCGGGTGAAGGGCCCCGAGTGGCTGGCCATGCAAGATGTGGTTGGCTCTATGTCTGACATGCAGTCCTCGCGCTGGCGGCGGCACAGGGCGATGCTCTCGGACACCAGGCGGGTGGCAACCTAGCATCAAGGGGGGTAGAATCCTTTAGGGTTGAGGGTTACTGGCACAGGGCGATGTTCTCAGAGACAGGCGGATGGCTACCTGGCATCAAGGGGGTTGGATTCTCTAGGGTTGAGGGGTTTTGGCACGGAGCAATGCTCTCGCTGAGGTATAAGAAAATGAAGGACAGACCGCTTTCACCAGTGCATGAATCGGGACCTCAACCACCCACCTGCATGGGGTACACCTGCTGGAAGGACAGGTGCAGCGCAACCTCGCTGCTGCTCGCACGCACGCACACGCTGTGCGCGCCGCCGGGGGGCGACCGCCACTGAACATCCACCGCACCCTCCATTGGCTGCAGCAGGTCAAGCGGCTTGCCTCCGCGCTCCCCCTCCCCTCGAAATATGGCGTACAGCCCCTCTGCGTTGACCTTGAGCATGGTTTCAGAGTTGCCTCCCCAGAAGTAGCCCAGGCGCAGCTTGTGCCAGGCCAGGACCAGGCCGCCGTGCACCAGCTGCAAAAAACCACACGCAAGGGTTTAGGGTGTGGGGGTTGGGGCTAGGATGAGGTCGCCGGCTTTGTATACCACGTGCTAGGGTTTATGGTTGGTGTGCACATGGTGCCAAACACGACACTCATTGCACAGCCACGCACAAGGAACACGGTAATACGGTGCACACCACCCGTAATTAAAAGTGCAACACATGCACAAAGGGTAGTAAACCGCTTCAAGCACCAATCCCACCCCACCCCACACCCCCGAAACCGCCCATCCCACCCACCATGTTTGAGCACTCCCTCAGCCCAAACTCCGCCTCCTCCGGTATGGGCAGGTGCAGGTGGCCCTCCTCCGAGATCACATTCACATACATCCAGCGCGCGCTGGCCCCAGGGGGGTTGGCTGGGCATGTGGGCTGGTAAAAGTAGTTTGAGAAGCAGCCGCTCACGTCGCGCACAAAGTCTGTTTGCAGCACGTAGGGCCACTTGAGGCTGGCGCCGCGCATGAGCACCTCCGCCACGTGGGGACCTGGGGCCAGGGTTTTCAGGCTCGGGTCAGGATGGCGCATAGGGTTTTCCTTAAGCTCAGAGGTTCAGAAATTCAAGGCCGGGGACAGAAGGGCACCCACGGCGCGCACAAAATCTATGTGTGTGCAAGAAATTCTAATAGGGTTGAGAGGCTCAGGGCTAACAGGGAACCAAAAGAAGTTCCCCAATGCCTTGGAGCACCCACCAATCACTCCCATTTGCCAACCACCCATCTCCACCACCCGCCCGCCAGCCACCCACCCCCACCTGGCAGTCCATTTGGCAGCCCCTGAATGACATACTCCACCACAAACTGCTTGTCTCCCAGCTGCTCAGCCTCGCCCGCATGGAACATGCTCAGGCGCCGCAAGCGGCCCGAGCCGGAATTGGCGCCAGACCCTGCACACCAAGGATCATAGTTATGACGTGGGGGTGCCTGGCACTAGGTTTGCATGATGGATGCGAGTGACCTAAGATGCACCCAGATGTGTGCATGGGCAAGGCAGCGGCGGCGGTTGTGGTGGCGAAACTAATGCCCCTCCACTGCCTGCACCAGTTTCACACACAGGGATGTGTGTGTGGTGTAAAGTGGTGTGCGGTGCGGCGTACCCACCTTTGGGTGTTGATGCCCATGGGTTTGTCCTGAGGCCCGAGGTGCTTGTGGTGCTGCCAGGCTGGTCTGAGGGGGCGCCAAGGGGGCGCACGTGCATCACGGGGACTGCGTACCCTGTCTCCTGCGGTTGGAGAAATCACGGGGATGTGATGGGAAGCAGTGCAGGGAGGCTAATTTCCCGGCGGGAGGAGAATGAACACAACAAACGGGGAGACCAAAGGCAACCTGTAGGCCCCCATCAAGGTTTAGCACACGAGCCAGCAACTGCCAAGCCATTCAACCTGTGGTGTCTAGCCTTTGTTCTATCTTCAACACCCTATGGTTCCCCTAGACGGTTTCCTCATTTTTTTCTCTAATCAGCTATCCTAGCTGGTTTCCCTCCTTACCTCTGACAGCCTGTGGTCCGTGACCTTTGCCCCTGCAGCCGCCAGCACTATCTTGATGGACCCGCAGCTGTAACCTCGCACATCAAGCTGGCACCCGGCCAGAGACGCCTGCAAATGTACAACCGCTGATCAATACATGCAACTATATTTTATTTAACCGGTACAACCGTGCTCTTGTGATTTAGAGTATAAGCCTCTATGAGATAGATGCCTCCCCTCCCCCGCCCCCACACCCGCAGTACCCTCACCTCGCCCAGCGCGCTCCCCCTGCCTGCCATGCTGGTTGCCCTGGGCAGCATCTCAACCATGGCATCCACCCGGTGGGTGTGGATCTGCACCCCCCACCGCACAACAGCACCCTCCGCCACCCCCAGCTTATCGGGAGGAGGGGGGGCGGAGGGCAGGGGGACGCCGATGGGCACCAGCGGCTGCGCGGGGGGGGCAAAGTGCGAGGGCTCCGCTGCGTTTTCGTACACCACCGCCATCATGAGGCTGAAGTGCAGCTCGCCAAACACCGCATTGGCCCATGGCCACCACACCTGAGAAAGACAAGGGGGGAGTACTATGTGACAGTGGCATGGCGCACGGTGTGTTGCATCACATCTCAGTCTACTAACTGACAATGTCCATCCATTACAACACCCCCTGTGACATTTAAAATTGCATGCCTGTCCCCAGGGCATCCATCCGCTATGCAGTCCTGTCCTTCACAAGTCAACACCTTGCAACCACAAGCGCACTCTAGCAAATAACAACCTTTACCACAGCAGTTACCACATGGCACCAAAAGGCTACGACCGCCAGTTGTCTTTTGGGCCCAAATTCTGCCCCCCTACCCACCTTGCAGTCCGGCACATCCGCGTGTGTTACGGCCACCAACACATCCCCCGACTCCATCACCTGGCGCAGCGACAGGCAACCGCACCCAGCGGTATCCTCTGCCGCAATGTGCTGGCCCCAGTACACCTAGGAAAGGCAAAAAGGGGGATGTCTTAAGGGCTGCAACAGCAAAAGCCATCCTGGGGCCCTCATGCCATATGCATATTAAATAAGGCAAACGGTTACCAAAAGTACCCTGGCTAGTCAGCCATATAAGTAAGTAAGTAAGTATTTGCTTTCCAGCTTCGAAGCCAGGTTAGCATGTCTGGGTATGCCTCACCCCAGTTCTAGAGCCAAGGCTTAACTGACACTCTTTCGAGTGTGGCAGATGGTGGCCAACCAGTCGTGCCGCTTACCGCACTTTCGTGCTCCCCATTTTATCCCGTCGCAAAGTTCAGGGAAATTCGAAAAATATCGCTACCCTTAGGATTCGAACCTGCGACCCCTTGCTTAGTTGAACTCAAGACTCAACTCAAACTCAGGTGCTGAGCCAACGGCTGGGTCGACCGTTGGAGGGGGGTCGACCGTTGGAGGGGGGTCGACCGTTGGAGTCAGCCATATATTTGCATGCTATTCCAAACCAGCACTTGAAAGGGGGAGAGGCCTACTTTGCAGAATTTGAAACTAAATGCATAAACACATGCCACCAACCCTCACACCTTGGGAGACGCCAGCTCAGCCAACGCAGTCCCGGGGACCGTCCCACCCTCGCCCTGAAAGTGGTCAAATTGGCGGTAGAAATCCGCCTCAAATTTCAGCATATCCGACATGGCCTCCATCCCGCTGGTGCTGAAGGCTGCTGTGCGCGCGGCAACGTCAGTGGCGTAGCCAAAGTAGCCTGGTCGGCAGTGCAGCTGCTGCTGGCAGATCTGGCGCTGAACATCCGCCCAGTCGCGGCCCTGCGCGTGCTTGCTGAACGCCATGGAGTGGTGGCGCGCGTATTCGGGCGGGGGGCGGGTCTCGTACACCTGGGGAATGAGATGCGAAATGTGGGAACGGGGTCTATGAGAAGATAGTACCCATACACACAAAAAAAAATGACATACACATTTGTGAAAGCGTGACATCGAAAATATATTAACGGCAATTTTCGGTACATGCATAATTAACTGCCTTGCAATAATTGCATTAATTGCATTGGTTTTCTGCTCATTTCTTCATAATTTCATCTAGAAGAGCAGAATTGGTGCGGCATTGCAAGAGCACTGACGAACAGCGGACATATGCGATATCAAGCAAACGCATACCTGGCGCCGCTCCGCCACGAATCCCGGGGATGCGCGCACCACCACCTTGGCGTCGGGGATGGCGATGGAGAAAAACTCGTCCGAGCAAGAATGGCGAGGCACATCCACCCGCAAGCTGCGGAACTGGAACTCAGCAATGGGCTGGTAGGATGCGCCCCCGTCCCCGCTGGCAGGGTGCGGCGTGGGCGGCTTCTCGCCATCGCTAGGGATGGCGTCGGCGGTCAGGGATCCCAGGGCGTGCTTGACCTCATCCACAAAATAGCCCAGGTCCTTGAAGAACCTGCACCAAGGACCACAGTTCATTTTCAGGTTTCTTGTAAAATCGACTGGGCCACTACTGGGCCACCCTCCTCCCTTGGATGGAGCAGGAATTCCAAATGCGCTTAATCTGCAGATAGTCGAATAGTAAAAGGACCCCAAATGGCTTTGGGTTTTGCAACTAAATTCAGCTCAATTCATAATCATGGCAAAAATACACGTCCTGACCTGCACAACATGGTGAGCTGCACCGCCTCTGCCTCCACCTTGACCACCGTCTGGAACCTAGCCTGGGGTTTTAGGCGCTCCCGCCGCAGACCATCAGCGCCCTTGCGGCGTTGCTTGCGGGAGGACTCTGTGGGGATTGGAAAAACATGGATAAGAAACCCATCGCTGCGCTTCTGATGGCCAACAAATGGCCTGAATAGGTGCCTTGGATGGCCGGCTGTGCAAGGATCTCGTGACAGCTATAGCAACCATGGCCACAAAACAGACACCATTCATTCGCTCCATAAGTCACCATCACCCAACCAATCGTGGCAGATGCCCCATCGCCAAATCATAGCTGCTCCATAGCTTAGATAGTCAAAGATGCCGGCCAGGCCCCATGCTACAGGGCCCCTGCATGTAGGGCCAAACGCAGCTTACTCTTTCCCCTTTTGCTTTTCATACCTTGCTCGCTCAGGTTGAGCGCAAACAACCCCCCTTGCGTCGCCATATGCTGCACCTTCCCGTGGTAGGCCTGCACCAGGATCTGGTTCATCTCGGCGCCATCCACCCCCGAGCACCCCACGATGGTGCGGTAGTGGGGGTTGCTCCCCAGCTTGTCAGCCACCTCCATCCCCACACACATCAGCTGCAGCTCGTTGTGCTCACGCCGGGCATCCGCATACACCACGCCGTCGATCTTGTCCCAAAACACAGTGGCGAAGCACTCCCCCCGGGTGACCACATTGAAGTGCGCAAAATTCACCGTCACCTCCACGCTCACCGCCCGTCCCCAGAGGAGGGGCTTGCGCGGGGCGGGAACCGCAGCGGTCCCCGATTTGCTCTTGTCGGTGGGAGGTTTGGACTGGCCCGCCTCCACAAAGCTGACCCCCCTGGCTCTGCCTGTGCGCCCTCCAGGGGTGGAAATGGACATGCGCACCCCTGAGCCTTGTCGCTGCACCATCCTGCGGGAAGGCAGGAGGGAGTGGAGGGATCAATTCAGCACGAGCGTGAACCGAAAAACTCATAAATTATGACACAAGAATCCAAGTCGTTCAGCACGATGGCAACATAAAACAAGTCCATCCAATGGTGCAGCGCTAAATAAGTAACAAACCTGCGGGAGTCGGGCGCCGCGGTTGGAGATGGCGCCTCCTGCAACCCCCGCACGGCCCTCGGGCTGTCCCCCTGTGGCGACGCTGTGTCCATGACCGTGTGTGCGTAGTCGATGGCACGCGTGAGTGTGGCCAGCTCCAGCGTGCTCCTGAAGAAGCTGCTGCTCAGGGAGACGCTCACCTGGTGCTGGCCTGGGGGGCAAGAGTTTTTAGGAGTAAGGGTTTGCAGGTTGAGGAGGAATCATATTGTGCCCCACCTCCTTTGCGCCGCACCCAAGCCAAATTATACCCAAACAATACCCCCCCACACCTTATTCCCACAATTGAAAGAAATTCCATGGTTTCTGCTGGTCCTCATTGTGCACCCCCAAATCCACCCCCAATCCCCGCACCTAGCGACACATGCCCCGCCAGCTGCGCATCCGAACCCACAAGCACGTGCTCAGCAGCCTCCCGCGCTTTGCGGCTGGACCCGCTGCGCCGCGCAACCAGCAGGCGCCATGCAGTGAATGCCCGCCGCAGAAATCCCCCGTCGCCCCGGAAGTTCTCGTTGACGCATGCGGGCGTGGGCGCCAGCAGGTGGCAGTAGCAGTTTTCGGGCATGGTGAGGTCGTCGATGCCGATGGCGCCCAGCGCAAACCTGCAGGTTGCTTAGATTATTAATAATAATATTGAATCTTATTATTATTATTAGTATTAGTATTATTATTGCTTGTGGAAGTTGATACCCAGCGGGCGCACGCACTGTGAGGTGTTGGAACGCCGCCAATGGTGTTTGACCAACCCCCAGCTGC
Organism: Heterotrichella gracilis; assembly: GCA_032358255.1. Taxonomy (NCBI): domain Eukaryota; class Xanthophyceae; order Tribonematales; family Xanthonemataceae; genus Heterotrichella; species Heterotrichella gracilis. Next base: position 237,941 of record JAULBX010019965.1, on the reverse strand, counting down.
TCCAATGCATGTAATCAATTGGTGATCGTGTGTAATTGTCGATGATAATGGTGCGCACAACACCCAACCTACTCAATGTGGTCTACCACCCGCACCCTACCACACCCACCTCACGTCCTGCACCCCGTCCTCCACCGCCACCGATGCCCCCACCCGCTCCAGCTGCACCCTGAACAGCTCCCGGGCCAGACCATACACAGTGTCGGCCATGTCCTCAGACTCAAGGAAGGTGACCCCAGCCGAGGGTACCGACAGGTGCATGGCAAACACCAGGCCGTACCGCCGCTCGGCGCCGTGGATGGCCTGCGGTGGGGGTTGAGTGCACGATCAAATGCACGGCGTATGAAGCGGTGCAAAGGGAGAAGGGGGTACGTTGGCCCCAGGCGCTGGCTTGACAGCAGCAGCTTTTTAATGTATTGCAAAATGTCAACCAGTGATTTCAAAGATCTACAGATTGTATACATGCGTGCTGTTCACGACAATTTTGACAGCATGAACGCTAGACCCTACACATCTCCCTCACCTCCAACGGGATGTCCGTCTCGCTGGCCTCGGTTGCCTGCTGCGTGGAATACACCGTTGACGCGGCAGGGTCATGCTCCCCGCTGTGTATGCGCTGCTTGAGCTCCTTCAGGTCCTTGGTCATGTATTTTGAGGCGCTCAGCATGCTGGGCTTAGAGGCCAGGGCAGACTTCCGCTCCTGGGATTGCTGGGGGACCAGGTCGGGATCCCTGTCCTCCTGCATGTAGAGGACAGTGTGGCATGAATTGGTGTGACCTGTTCATATTTCCATTTTTGGCTAGTGGTGTGCGAGCGTGATGAGTTCCCTGCCTTTGCTTCATCCACACAATTGCATTGCCTGTCTACAGTAGTGCGCACTTCCTGACAGCCTGCTGGCCAAGCAGGTCACTACCCACCCTAGCAAGGATTCCCTACTTTCTCTGTTTCAAAAAGTTATCCTTTCAAATTCCACCAGATTCCACCAGATACCCTAGGTAGGTACCTTAGGCAGGGTTTCCTGCCCAGTACCTTTCGTCGAAGTGTTCCCTTTACCTGTTTGAAGTGGTGCGCAAAGGCGGTCTCCGACAGGCGTATGGAGGACCTCGCCAGGTAGTGCACCAGCCCCTGCAGCTCCTTCTTCACAAACTGGCTGACCTGCACATCGATGACTGAGGTCACCAGCCGCGTCTGCACCACGCGCTTGTACACGCTGTCCCTTGCGGCCTCAACCTGCTGGTCCAGGTGCGCCTGCAAAGAGAATGAACAAGTTGGTCTATAAGACTGAACATAAAACCAGGGTTAAAAAGACGGGTAAACATATTTACCTGTCTTATGAATTTGTATCTTTTTGTTCCGCAGCTGGAAAAGTTTCACAGGAAAGTTTCACAGGGAATTTCTAAAAGACATGTATACATACTTACACATCTGATTCTATTGTAGAAAACAGACTATGCATGTTAAAATTTGGGTGCATTAATCCCAGGTAAATAAGAAAACCATGAACCCCATGAATACGAGGCGATAGTTGATCACAGCCAGTGTGATCTTTCATGCCTGCCTGCCTACCTGCACGTAGCATGGCTTGAGCACCGGCACCCGCTCCTCCACCTCCATGGTTGCGGTGTCCAGCTTGGTGATGAAGGCCTCGAGGGACAGGTGGCAGGACAGGCGGTCGTGGGTGGCCTTACGGCCCTCCTGCTGCAGGACTGACTCAACCTGGGACGGCAGACAACACATTTAAAAAATTGAAGTATTTTATTGCTCGAAATGATGGAAGGAGGGGAGGGATTACCAGTTGTAGCATTCACCCTCTCGAAAGCGATTCAATCCCTTTGTAAGGAGGGTTCAATACACTCGCAGTGCCAGATATGTGCGTGCTGCTTGGTAGAGTCACCGACCCTAGGGGGAGTTTAGGTCACATGCACTGACGTGGTTACCAAGGACCTTTCGGCGCGCATGACGGCCATACACAGGGTCGAGGAAGACCTCCCTAGGTGTTGTGTACGCAACGATGACTGTTAATATGCATGTAATCCAACTCAAAATTACAATCACAAATACATCTACAAGACAATTACAATATTAAATGCAATCCCAAGTATATTTTCAACCACCTTACTGACCTGAGACAGCCGCCGGCTGTGGTGTGAGGGTGTGGATGAGGGGGTGCGGCTGTGCTTGCCGAACAGCTGGGAGATGGGGGAGAGGGGGGAGGGGGGCACTGGGGCCAGGAAGGGGGAGGAGGCGGCTGCAATGACTTGGAAGGGGGATTGCAGGGGTGCGGGTGGAGGGGAGGAAATGGCGCCTTCTGGGATTGCATTGGATACAGCCATGGTGGCACCTGAATGGCAGAGGACCCGCTGATTGGCATGCGGTATAAAGTGGTAACACTACGCATGCTGGAAAGCGGGCGTACACACCATGGGTTGTGCGTTAAAATTCATACAAATATTTATGCAAACATTGGAATTCATACAAGTAAAATGCAAAGTACTACCGTACATAGGTATACTCTCAGCCTAACAAGGAAAAACTTTACACAGCACATGTACCAATAATTGCCTCAACATTCCCTCCCATGCCCACGAGGGTTGGCCCACTATGACAGTATGTGTATACAGCCTTGCCTGTATGGTAGCCGTATGTACAGCATTAAAATATATATATAACAAGCCTTTCATCAAAGATATATTCTTGTCCTCTTATTGAATGGAGAAGGGGGGGGGTGTATGAGGTACCATACTGCCATACCACCATACCAGCCCAAGAGAATAGGGGGGGGGGTAAAGGCACCATACCGTCATATCACCATACAGCCTTATGAATATGTGGGGGGTACCTAAGGCACCATACCGCCATACCGCCGCCATATCAGCCTCGAAAACTTGGACCCTAAACCCTAAAACCCTAAACCCTAACCCTAAAGCCTAAACCCTAAAAACCTAAATCGCAACCCTAACAGGCACTTGATATGGGTATCTTACAGGCACTGTATGGCTGTATGGCTGTATGGTGCCTAGGACCCCCCCCCCTTGTGTGGCTGGCATGATGCCTTCCCCCCACCCACCCCACCCCCTACCCCTACCATACAGCCCTACTACCCTACTGACTTTAATCAAACATGAAGATCAAAAGGGGGGAGGTGCAAGGCACCATATTGCCATATCACCATACTAGCTCCCCATGCCAGTATGGCACGCCAACAAACATATTGAGTAACCGTATGGAAGCATACTGGCATACTGGATTAATACTGGGTACTTTTGATTTAAATACTGCCGCATCACCAGCTACCCTGTATACACCTACTGCTATACTGGGCCATTTGTCATGCCCACATGAGCACCCTTATCCTACCCTGAAAACACCCCCCTCACCCAAACACCCTGCACCCCGCACCTGGCCCCAGCCCCCTGCATGATGAGGTGACCGTGAACTGGCCCAGCGCCAGCACCAGCATGCAGGGCGCCTCCTCCCCGCCCTCATCGTCGCTGGTGCCCGCCATGGAGCGCTGGCGCAGGAACGCGCGGCCATGCGGCGCATTTGCCGGGTCCTCCTCCTTGGCAGGCAGGTCCCCGCAGGGAAGGATGAGGCGCACGTCGCCAACCTCAAGCTGCAAACAAAGCGAATATTAGATTATTACTACATTTGTTGATTTCTTCATAGTCTATTACATCGCCAACCTCAAGCTGCAGCAAGGGACCCTTACAATCAGTATTGGCTCCATTCCCGCATGCCCAAAACAGGCCATTCTCGTGGCAAGCAGCGCAAAGTTTTGTACTTAGTTTGCACAAACTCTGAGAAGTAGGCAACGCCGCCCCATCCCCAGGCTCATCCTGATATCAATCATCAATGTATTTCTGCCCCATGCAGATTACCACCGACCCACCTCCAGGTGCGTGCTGAGCTGCGTGTTGATGTGGCGGTGGCCCATGCGCGCGCCAAACACCCTGTCCCGCACCACCTCGTTGAAGGACACAGCCGACTTCACCACCAGGGGGTCAAAGCTGTAAGGGGGCCAGGCTGCATTCATGAACCTCACGCACTGCAGCAATGGCAGCTGCTGGTGGATGATGTCGATGGGGGCCACCTCGGCGCGCAGGGTGCCGGGCTCGGCCGCGGTTTGCAGGGGGGGGCGGACCATGGCGAGGCGGAAGAAGGGGGGAGGGGGCACGCCCTGCAAAGGGGGGGAAGGTGGTGGGTGAGCAGAGAGTGAGTGTTTTATGGGGTTCTTTGGTAGAGTTCTGCGTTAAGAGGGGTTGGTGTGTGGGCACAAGGACGGCACGGCAATAATTGGGCTGCTGGCGCACCATCCCTGCGGTGGTCAGTTCCTGGCGTTCCCGCATGGGGGCCATGTGCTGTGTCTGTCCTATGTACATGATTATGTACACAATTATCCCCCATGTGAGAAGCACAACCCCTCCCGCTTCCCGTTCAAAGACGCCCCCCTCACCTTCTGGCTGTGTGTGTTTGTGAGGTACACGGGGGGGCTCTGCACCAGCCAGGGGGCGGGGGGGGCACCGGTGGCCGTGGGGACCCCACCCATGGGCCGCTGCGGGAGTCCGCCTGCAGCAGCGCTGCCTGTGCAGTGTGCAATGTGCATGGCGTGGCAGGAGGCCTGCGGGGGGGGAGGGTGGACATTGTCAGCATGAGTACATTGTCAGCACAATATTACACATCAAAATCGCAGACTCGAGATTCAACCCTAAACCCTCTTGATTCAACCCTAAACCCTCAAGCTGAACCCTGAACATAAGGCACTACCTCAACAACCTGCAAACCCCACACGCACCTCCACATTCAGCAGCCCCGTCCCATCCAGCAGCCGTTGTGCCTGGTTTGACCCTGCCCTCAACCCACAGTGCAGCTGCTCAACAGTCAGCACCAGCTGCTGCCCACGCCATTCAACCCTGAATCCCAAATCCTAAACCGTACACCCAAACCCTGAGCGCACGCCCTTCTCCAACCCCCCCAACCTCAAAACCCCACACGCACCTCAACGTTCAGCGGCCCCGCGCCATCCTGCAACTGCTGCGCCTGGTTAGACCCTGCCCTCAGCCCACAGTGCAGCTGCTCCACAGTCAGCACCAGCTGCGCGCGGCAGGCATCGGAGGCGGGCGCCAGCTGCATGGCCAGGGAGACCTTTGGACAGTAGGTTGAGAGCTGGGCGCGCAGGGGGCGGGAGCGGTCCACTCGTATCTTCCCCTTGGCCCCGATGATGTTGAAGATGCTCTCCAGCTTGTGGTGCAGGGCGTCGGGGGAGGGGGGCTGCACAGTGGGGTTAAGGGTTGCAGCAAGGTAGGGTGTTGGATATGCAATTCTGTGCACGAACTCTAAATATCAAATGAGGGTGCACCCCTCCGCAATACCAGGTATAAGCCATGCCGCCAATGGCTCCCCCCCATACACACACCTGATCACCTCCACCCCTCCCTTAACCACACCACCCACCTTTCGGCCCTGGCTGTGCACCCACGCCCACCACCTGAACTGCGCAATGTCCCCTTCACACATGTGCGCCTCCATCCTCCACAGCGCAGTGCAGGTGCATTCCGCGCCGCTGCCCATCGCCCGCATGGCCATATCCCACACCCTGCACCGTCAAGGTAGGTGTTAGGGGAGTGTCAGGGAACCATAAACCCTAACCAGGGCATGTGTGCATAGAAAACCAGAGGGAATTGGCGATGAACCCTGAACGCAGCGCAACCTAGCCCCAAACCACAGTCGTAGTACCTACACCACGCCCTTGTACCCGACACTTCTGCTCAACATGCACCCACCTGCACTCCACGCAAACCCACGACCTCTACCCACCTGCATTCCCCGACACCAACTCCCTACCGCCCGCACCTGACCCTCTTAGACTTTGACCGCAGGTACAGGCGCTCATACGCCTGCCTCAGCTCGTGGCGCTGGCCCTGCGCCATGTGCGTCTGGTAGCCGCGCAGCAGTCGGGATCGCTCCACCAGCACCGAGCGGCAGGCGTGGTGCCACCACTGGAGGGGCGAGGAGCGCACGTCCACCTGTGGGGGTTGAGGGGTTAGGAATTAGTCACACAAACGGTGTAGGATTCAAGAGCTAGTCACGCAGCAGGTTCAGAATTCAGGGTTCAGGGTTTACGCTGGAGTCGCGCAAGCCCGGGGGCACTGCATTTTTGCGCAGGAATGGAGGTTTGAGGTAGGCAGGAAGATGAAGGATAGGGGCAATTAATGCAGATGTAGATATGTGTGTGCATACCAATGCGCAGTCGGCCTATAAACCTCAAGGTAAACAGCGTGTATTGTGGGCTGGCTTCCCCAATGCACTAATGCAGACACACACAAGCCACGCATGAGGCCCCCCACCCTTCCCCCTCGCCCCCAGCGTCCACAACATTTACCCACCTGCGGCCTGAGCTTGCGATACTTGCGGTGCTGCACGTACTGGTGCACGCACGCCAGGCTGGCCAGCATCAGCTTGAGCGCCACCGGCTCCAGCTGCACGTGCAGCGCGTGCATGAATATGTGCACGCTCAGCACGGGACCGCACTCGGAGCAGGGTGCGCGCATGAGCGTGGTGGTGAGCTGCCAGCTGACCTGGGTGGAGCAGTTCCAGCGGCGGATGACGGGCACGGGGCGGGGGGTGCTGCGGGGGCGAAGCCAATGGTTTAAAAGCAAATTTTCATTATCAAAATGAAAATGGATGCTTTCACTCTCCAGGAGCGGGGAAAACACAATGCACATTGGGATGCATTGATGAACCTCCTGTAACTGACTGTGATTGGCTGACCAGAATCTGGTAGTGTCCACCATCTTTGTTCATTTGTAACCCGTTTGACAGACAACCATGTGAGCACCGTGCGCTTGCTATTGATCCACGCACCCAAACCCCGCGGTAATGCCTATCTTCTAAGTCCAGAACCTCCAAACCCTGAACCCCCATCCCCACCACACTTCACCCTAAAATCGTTACCTTGACCCCGCCAGCGCGGGTGGCGGCGTCACCTCCAGCATGAGCCCCTTGACCTGCACATCAGTAGACACCACCCCAGCACCCACCGCCCCCGCCAGCCCCGCCACCACGCCCCCCGCCACCGCCGCCCGGTTGCCCAGCCGCAGCCCCCGCAGCGCCAGGGTGGCTGATGTGCCCAGCAGCTGGTCAGCTGACAGGCCCTGGCCGTCGGTGCCTGTGGTGGGGTCTGTGCGCAGAGGGCGGTGGTGGGTGCGGTGGGTAGGAGGAGGGCAAAGAGGGTAGATCTCGCTTTTGTGCCAGAATGCATGTGGTGATGACTGGTGGTGACCGAAGGACAGGTAAGAGGGGAGGCGCAGCATGTGTGGCGAGTGGTGGATGCGATGTACAGCACCCCCCCAAACAACATTATTAAAATCCATGCCGCTCACCTTCCGTCCTCTGCGTTGGCACCTGGTCCAGCACCAGGGTGCATCGCAGGTCAGCCAGCTCCACCTCCAGGCCACGCAGCACAAGGTAGCCAAGGCGGCGCAGCAGGTACTGGCGCGTACGGCGGCCTGGGGGGGTTGAAGGGTTTTGAGTTTAGGGGGCAGGGTGTGGGGTGCCGCTGAGTGTGGGAGTGTGGGTGTGGGGATGTCCGCAATGGCCTAGCATACCGCACGGGTATACATGGGTGCCAGGCTCCAGCCAGGTTGGTTATGAGTGGTTGTGTGCCTGCAGGCAGGAGGTTCCATGCAGTGCGGTTGTGTGCAAGGCAAGTGCACCTTGAGACAGCCATCAGTGCCCGGGTGTGAGAAGGTTGTGAGGAGGTAATGAGGATACAATGCAAAAGTTAAGCAGTTCAGCACACAACGGATGTGTTGTGCAGCAGGGGCGATGTGCACGCGTCGGAGCACATGCCAGCGACAGTTCCCACAAATTACTGGTGAAATATATTTAAAAATAAGATACACGTATGCCCTCGAGCTTTGCAAAGCTTTACATGTATAATGCATCCACGTAAATAACCATGCATGCCATAAAATAGGTGCATTTTGAATGTATCATTATGATCAATCCCCAAGTTGCACGGCTTGTGGGGTTGCTTACTTGTCACCACAGGCGGCGCCCCTCCCCACAGTATGCGCTCCACAGCAGACAGCTTGGCGGCCTTGACAGCAGCAATGGTCTTGTCCCGCTGCGGCATGTGTGCATCCCACGCCATGGTCTGCATCAGGAGCGCAGGGGCTCAGCCACCACATGCTTGCACCCAGGGCTCAGCCAGAAACTCTAAATCTAACCTCTAAACAGGACTGGGCAACCGCGCGTGGGCAGCCAAATCCAGATGAACAGAAACACTAAACCATAAAATGGGATGAAGCCACGCACATGCACCCGCAACCAAAAACCCTAAACCCTAAACCCTAAACAAGATTTGAATACAACGCGGTGCACAGCAGCAGTCGAGATAGTATCCACCCGATGCATGTCCACACCGCAGGGCATATATAGGGTATGTGTTTTAACCCTACCGTAGGGTATTTGCGCATCCCCACAGTCAGCGTCAGGCCAGATGCCCGCAGGCCCCAGGCTCGGTTCCCGCACAGCAGCCATGGGCACGTCAGCGACACCTCGTCCACGCATGCTGGCAGCGAGACAAAAGGGCAATTCAAACACCGTGCGCTGGTGGAAGGAATACTGTGCAGGAGATTCCAGTGTGCGTGGCAAGCAAGCAAGTAGCAAGCAAGTGCAGAGCGGGAGCGATCCCCCGTACCTTCTTTGCAGGAGAAGGGCAAGTCAAGGCTGTCTATAAACTCTGGTTTGAACCTGACCTTGCGAGCGGTAAGCGTGCCTGCAACAGAACAGGTGCACAAACTCTAGCCTTGGTTGCTGGCAGTACCCTTGGTTTGAAAACACAAGCGGATAAGGTGCCAGTGTAGGATGAGGCGCATATGGCTTGCCTGGGCAAACAAAGGCCAGAGTGTATTCCTTTCCTTACCCTTGAGCAGTGAGTACTGCAGCTCTGCAACGTCTTGCAGCACTACGCTAAACACCTTCCTCGAAAGCCTCTCCAGAAGCTTCTTGGTCCGCACCAGCCTATACATTGCAACGAGACGTCACAGGAGCTCGCTCAGTTGCAAAGGTGCAAAGAGTGTGGTCTAGCTGGGCAAGGGCAGGGTACCATCCACACAAACGCATGCAGGCGTACCAAGCGAGCACTCCCAGAGCGATGAGCACCACCGAGACAGCGATGAGGGTGCATAGTTCCCGCCACGAACGCTCCAAGAGCCAGTCTCCACCCAGGTGGTGCATTGCGGGCAGGGCTTCACCACCACTGGCTGGCAAGGGTTTGAAGCAGCATATGCATGCTTCCACCTAGGACAGCTCCAGCTTTACTGTAGCCCACCCAAGCAGTTTGGGCGACACTGCAAGTTTAAAAATCTATCACACGCTGTGTACAAGCGCTCAAGGATGCGACAACAGCCACAGCGCATAGACATGCATGCACCGTTCCACTTTCGACCCGATGTACCGGCGGTAACGCACTGTTCGAATAACAAGCAACCAGCAGGTGCGACGAGGGCTTGTTCAAGTATTACGTTGTTGCGTGCAGTGCCCTTGTCGTCTGAGCCAAGGCGAAGGATTCACCTATCGAGTGCTGACCCTCATGCCAAAACAGATGCCATAAACCTGCTGCTTTTCCCGCCACAGGAAAAGCGATTACATTTGTAGATCAACACAATTGTTTTAAACCTGCTTTGCTTGGTGGAAAAAGCTGCTGTTTACCTGCTGTGTCTCCTGAATCACAGTGATGCATCAGTAAGGTGCCAATATTGGTGGTGGCGATGTGGAGGGTGATGCGGGAGGGTTTGCTTGCATTGGACCGGCCTTGAAGAAACAGATGCCTGCAGGTAAACATGTCTCAGCTTGAGACTCTAATGGCATGTTGAAGGGACTTTCCATTGGCAGTAGTACCGCCAATGGATGGGGATTGCACCACCCAGTCTGGCAGAAGGTAAGCGCACAGGGTTTTAAGGAAGGGCATTCAATGCTAAGCAGCGTACTTTACACTTCGAAAGAAAATTTTGCAAGCTACCATCACCGAAATTTGGGCAACTAGTAGACTAAAATGAGAAAAAAGAAGGATAATGCCCCCACACACGGCGCCACACCACAAAGTCAGAAACATTAGACAATTGAGATACTGGTTCCAACACGTGTTTATTGGCGAGTGTCCGCTCAATAGCCTTGTGCCAGATCATTGCATATTTCTGCCCATTGCTCGAGGCAAATGGCAATTCTGGTTGTCTTCACAGAGAATATGCTTAGCAGATGGTATATGTCCACATAGCTTGCAGGCTTGTGCATTCACACATACCGATGGTACCCTCTGCTGTGCCCGCTGCCCCATTCCCCCCTGCGCAGGGTACGGGGCGCCCCGTACCCTCCCCTTCCATGAATGATCTCCTTGCCAACATCCTCCTGCTTTACCCCTCCCCAAACCCACAATTTCCTACGTCCTCACACACACACACCCTCACTGCCCTCCGCAATGGTAGGTTGATCCCAAGGATGCCCAGCAATGGTAAGTGGATCCCAGGGATGCCCAGCAATGGCCTGGTACAGCACCTCCACCTGCCTCGCCTCCTCTACCAGCCCACTCCACCTGGTGGCCACCACTGCAGGGTGGAACTGCATGGCAGGTGTGTCGCAGCCGCCCATGGCCTGGTGTGAGTGCACGAGGGTAGAAAGAGTCCAGTCGCCGTGCTTTCTATTATACTTGATGTCGTAGCTGCAGAGCGACCAATGCACGCTCTTCAACGTCACGGTGTCTTCGTGCCGCAGGCTCATTTGCAGGGATGGGTGCATCGGCAGGTGCACCACCAGATTGCTACGGGTGTTGCGGAGTTCCTGCCTACCCTCGAAGGCATCCAATTGGAGCAGGTTTGGCAGGTGGGGAATGTTGATGGGCTCTCGGCAACTTAGAACATCCACCTGCAGGAGGCACATTATATATTCTGACTTCATGCAAATGAAATTAAACTACTATATCCACCTGCGGGAGGCACAGCAACAAGTCAAGACTAATACACACATATTACCTTGTCCACTCAATCCCTCAAAACGATGTGAATGATGCTGGACAGAAAGGCGCTGCATGTGCAAGCCTGGCCGCTAATCTGGCTGTATACCGGTCATCCAATGCGTATATACTCGTAGTATATATACGTTTGGTAGTTGGGATCATGCAACTGCGTGAACTGACAACACTTCATCAGGCAGAGGGATACGCGGGCTTAGTAATGATGCTGGATGATGGCCTTAATTACAGCCTAGAACATAGCGTGCAAATATGCAGTAGGGCGATCTGGCAATGAACACACCATGTATTGCGAGGAAGTCCATGAATACACACCTACTGTATAATGCACTAAATATACTAGACATAATTTGTCTGCAATACATGAACACAGCCATTGCTGTTGTGATCATCCTCCAACTGGCCTCCTACCTGCAGCACTCTAAGCATCGGCAATCTTCTGATGTCCTCCTGCATGGAATTAACAAAATAGCCTGGAAGGACAAGATGCCCCAAATGCGTACAGCTCTGCATCGCCTCCCCAAAGGTGGCCAAGTGCATGTGCTGCCAGCCTGCCCAGATTCGATTATACTGGCGGAGTCCAGAAAGAGAGAGCTTGACCAGCTGGCTTGGCAGGATGTAGCTTACTGCCCTGTCTACTGCCACTTCCACATGGAGGCTTGTCAGTTGAGAAACTCTCCCGAAGTCCAACACGGTGGCATGTTCAACCCCTGGCATCTAGGGCACCTCATGTCCATTCTGTAAAGACAAAGTGTGCAAGGCTGGCAGCTGTGCAAGCTGATCTAGCAACACTTCCTCGCTGTCCCTCCTGGGCCACAACTCACAGCTGTCCACCCGCAGTTCGAGCTCTCTGATCTGCTCCCTGATGTGCAGACAAGGCGCCAGCAAGCTAAGACTGCGGTTCCAGTGCAGGGAGGTGAGGTTGGACAAGGTCTGCAGCTGTGATGGCTCTGGCATGTCGTCTGCAAAGACGCGGAGCTCCTCCAGGCCAGTGAGGCTGGATAAGCGGCTCCACAGGGGCTCACCAACCACTACAGATGAACTGCCCCAGTGTGCGCCGTACCTCAGGCTACACAGCTGTGTGGGCGTGAACAGCACGATGCTGTTCAAGTCAGGACGCGGCCACGTCAGCAGCAACGGAGGCAACTCAAGGCAAGTGGTTGCTGTCAGCCTTGGTGGTAGGCTGTCAGTGGCAAAAGGCGCGGCCTCTGGGAAGAGTGCGGCCTGTGAGGGGTCAAGGTTGACGAAGAAGGGTAGATATGGCCTGAAGCGTTTTGGCATACCACCGTAAACATACTCTCCCAGCTGGTCGAAGTCCACCACTGCCCAGGCTGCACTGGGTCCCTGTAGGGCTTCCCGCCAGTGCTTGCACACCAGCTGCGCCTGCACCCGCTCCCTCACTGGCAGGTGTCCCAGCACAGCTTGGAGTAGTGGATCTGGGAGGCCTTGGAGGGCGAAGGTCTGCTCCTGCTGCCCTTGGTGGCTCCTGGCGCGTCCAGAGGCAGATGTCCTGCCCACCATCCTGTCACAAACAATGTAAACAATTATAACTAAGAAATTGGCACAATATCAACAACATCCTATGCAACTGAGTTTCACAGAGTTGGACACAAGTGTGTCTGCACCCGAGAAACTATTTGCAAGGAGAGACAATACCAAGTTGAACATGCTCAATATGCATGCATATGAGCCCCTAACTGGCAACTCCCTCGATATGGCACCAGTATAACTTGGGCGCTGCGATGTTACAAACCTGATTGTATCGCCGTCCTGGAGGACCAAGCGGTGTAGCTACTGCACATTCCTGGACTGCAACCTGAAGCTGTCGTACCGCGTACCGTATATATGTACCCGTAATCGTGATGCATTTGTATTCCCGCCATTTTGCCAGGAAAAGGAAAGGATTAAATTTTTTTTTTTAGTGAAAGCCCAGTCAGTTGTGAGAAATCTCATTAATTCTTGGCAAGTAAGTTACATTAGGAGTCATGCTACATGGACAGGGCATCGCCCATCGTACTGCTGTCCATACAGGCCTGATCCCAATACGTTGATATCAGGCTCACTAAACAAACAATAAAAAACTGTCCCGTTGATCAATGAGCGCCAAACTCGATCTCGAAATAGGTCCAGCCCTCGAGCGCTTTTGGCCTCATTTCAAAAAGGCGCACTCGTTATAGAACGAGGCCAAAAGCGCCTTTGGCTATCATCGTGCGTGGAGAAAGTTTTGGTGTTGAATGTCCTAAGAACGCTCAAGCACAAACCTTGAAAAACAAGCTGACTACTTAACTCTATTGTCTGCAAAGCCACAACGTTGCCTTGGCAGTTGCTGTCTTCATATCTATCAGTTTGCTAGAATAGTTTCCTTCAAAACAGTAATAACTTCTGGCTGAGTACAAATCACAACATGTTATAGTTTGTATTCAGCCTGAAATTTTTACCGTTTGAAGGAAACAACTCTAGCAAACTGATAGATATGTAGACAGTACGTGCCAAGGCAATGTTGGGGCTATGCAGGCAATGGAGTTGAGTGGACAGATTGCTTCATGTCTTCCAGCTGACTAATATCACATGCCTTAAGGAAAGGTCTGCCTCCTGTATTCGCTGTCTTTTCTTCCTAGTGGTAAAAGGCAGTGCTGACTGGAACACAGTGCTTATAAGTGGCTAGTATGGCTGAGTGACGCAGACCACACAGGTGTCACAATACAAATGTGATTAAACTGACCCTCAGCACAACAGGGAACAGCACAAGCGCTACTCCTTGCGAAGGTAACGGTCAATCTTCTTCACACGGTCCAGAGAGGCGCCCAGGCGCTTGGACGGCCACATATTGATGGGGACGTCCAGCCCGTAATCTGTCTGCAGCGTCACTGACGCAAGCTGACGGTTGGCCCTGGTGTCGGCTGGCAAGCAGTGGAAAAGGTACTGGCCCCCTGCCGAGGTGCTGTCGCCAGCACCCAGCCTGATCTGGCCAACCCTTGCGGTACCCCGATGAACCACAGCCTTCTTCAAGAAGGTGTCCACATGGGCCTCCACCTGCAGAACCAACAAAGCACACACTCCTTTGGTAGGCGGCTGTGGTGTTTTTCAAGAATGGCAAAGCCGCATAGTGTGCACCTACAACTGCAAAAGCGGTTGGAGCTTTGACCAGCAAACTTCGCAAAACATCAGAGCACTCACCACGACTTCCCTCCCAAGCGAGAGGAGTTCAGCCCCTAGATACCACAGCACAAAAGGACTGTACGCTCCTGCCACGCACACCAGCAGCTGTACAAGCACAACGAGATGTCAGCAGGTGGAACTCCAATGCATGGGGGGTTGGGCAGGCAGCGCGGGGCGCACCTGCTCCCCAAGAGACCAGGAATTCACCGCCGGGAAAATCCCCCGGGGCAGGGCAGCGCACGCAGAAGCTGCCACGAATGTCGCCCCCCTCGTCAGCAGGGCTGCTGGAGCACCGCGCCCAGGCACGCTGGCCGCGTGCCCCTGTGAGCTGGCCTGCGCAAGGAGCTCAGTCAACAGACAGATACCATGAAACAAGCCGGGTTAGCAGAGAGGGTAAGGCACGGCAACAAGCAGTACCATGGTGCCTGTGGTGGGTCTCCTTGCCTCCAGGGCAGGTGTGTTCACTGCCCTCTTGAGCAGGACTGCTGAAATACCGCGTCCAGGCTTGATGTCAGTGTGCACCTGCGTGCTGGCCTGCGCAAGGAGCTCAATCAACAGACAGATACCACCAAACAAGCCGGGTTAGCAGAGAGGAAAGGCACGGCAACAAGCAGTACCTTGTTGCCCAAGGTGGTTCTTGAGGCGGCGCGCTGCACTCCGCCACGGTAGGAGCTTGGCAGGTGGGTGCTGGACATTGTCATCAGTGATGAGTCCAGAGGTGTGGTATGTTTGACCAGTGGCTGAGCGTGGCAGTAGATCTGCAGGAATGCAAGGGTTTACCTTCACCCAAAAACTGAAAACGCAGGGGGTGGAGCGATACGACGCAGACCAAAACTCACCACACTACAGGGACGTTCAACAAGCACGGTGACAGAGCATGGACAAAGGCGAGAACCCAACAAGCACCAAGCAGAAACAAAAGCACACCAAAACTAAGCTTGAAGCGAGTGCACACCAGCAGCACAGTAAGCGGGTGTGACAGCACGAGCACGACAGGGACAGGGATTGGGGACAACCAGCCAAGAGCAAGTGAGGTGACAGGCCAAGGTGGGATGTAAAGCACCAGTACAGGATGGCTTCTGAATGCATGCATATGAGTGCAGGTATTCTACCTCGGCGGTCTTTGATACACACTAGCGGGTCTACACCTTTCCGTGGAATAGCAATTGGAGTCCAAGCTGTAGCAAATCAACTCATATACATCAAACACAAGGTTTGAAATCCCTAACGAGTTTGAAACTCGACGCAAGGGCGGGAAACTTGTTGATATCTAGAAGTACGACAGCTGTTTCCCGCAAAACCTATTTTGCTTGCCAACGTAGACACGCCAGGTTGACAAGTACTGTACAAACGATAGTGCACTGTTGAGCAGTATTCTGTGTCTATGGACTTTGCAAATTGCTTATGTAGGTGACGCGTTGGTTTTGCGGTAGCACGGAGTCTTGACAAGGTCAGTTAGTATGCTCGTTGTTCTACTAGACCCACTTTGACGTTGTCAAGTAAGACAGCATCTAGCTTGTTCACCCAACCAAGGTTTCTTGCTGCGTGCATCGCCAAAATGGTGGTTTACCCTTGCCCACCTGTACATGCATCAATAGGCAATACTTTGACCTCATGCACGCGTCTCGTAGAGCCTTGCTCCGCCTGGGCCTGACCCACTCCCCATCTGCACGAACTCCCACCGGCCTTCCCGTCAATCCCACCCACAGGGCCTCCATCCCGCATATGGAAGCCCAGTTAGGATGACCCTCCACACCACCCACCATGGACCCACCCTCCAATTCCATGGAGTTGGAGGAATACAACCGCAGCTCCGCACGGTGGGACTCAGCCTACTGCGCGGCTGACAGCCTGGCACGGTGCTCCTCAGCATCCAAGGACAGCTTCGCCATCCACGAGTCCAGTGCTGAGGTGACAGTGCCGCACAGGGCCAATGGCAGACCCTACTGCAGGAGCCCACGGGATGGGTCCCATGCGCGGGACGGGGGCAGGGTGCAGTCGTTGGCTGTGGATGCAAGCAGCTCGGAGAGCACGCTACTGCTGCGGACAGCTTCACGCAGGCCCAGGTGGAAGGTGAGGGCACTGGCAATATGCATGCATACATGCATGCACCAGGGAAGGTCAGCAGATTTGGAAAGTAAGCACCAGGCAGCATGCACAAACCAAGTACCCGCAATACTGCCTGATAGGCCAATGGACAGCTCACCCAGAGAGCTTCCACAGATTACCACACTATGCTGCAGTCACACTTTGGCCCATTCCCGCCAAAGTGCAACCCTGCAGATATGCCCACACGACCCCTGGCAACTCACCCACCAGCACACACACATACACATCCTATCTGGCCACCCTACAACCCCAAGGGACACGAGCGCCAGATCCATAACCACGATACCCTAGCTGGGTTAGGGGCCAGGGCTTTTTGAGCCACTGCCTCCAGTGTGGCCAGTGATAGCCGCCAGCCACGTCACTAAAACCGCACCCCCATGCTGCCCACAGGACTACTGCGACCCCAACTACTGGCTGCTCTACACGGGGGTGGTCCTCCTGCTGCTGTCAGTGGCACTACTAGCAGTGGGGCTGGCCTATGGGGGCGCCCCGCAGCCCCCACCCGCTCCTCACGAGGAGATCACGCAATCCGAAGACAGCCTCGCCCTTCCCGAGGATGGGGCTGTGACTGATATCAGTGCGCTGTCTGTGTTTGACTGCGGGACCCAGGCGCCGTGGTTGGACGAGTACAAGGCTGCCGCAATCGAGGCGGAGACGCTGGCATTTGGGGCGGCGGCGGGGGACAGGTGCGGGGCGTCGCATGCATGCACGCCCACTTAGGTGTGCAGTGTGCATTGACATGTGTGTCTGGGGGCCAGTGCGCTGGGCTGCGGGCACATGCACGCCATGGGCATGCTGCGGAATTTGGTAGCGGTGGTGGGGTAGTACTGGGTGGAGAGGTGTCTGGAGCCTTCATTGATGCAGGGCATGGCATCCTGCGCATGCTTTGCATGGCGCCATGGGGTGGGTCACAGTATGGTGAATCTAAAATAGATATGTTATTGGGGTCATGTGTGCAAGCCAGAAACCTGGGCAAAGTTCATTCCATTACGTCGGCATGGCACATGATATGATGGTTGTTAGGCCTGTCTTGGTCATGGCTTACCCGTGGGTCTGGAGCATCCACTCGCCATGGTACATGGCCTGTCCCCCAAGCAGCCACAACCACTTGCAGGTCCCCCCAGCAGATATCCTCTTCAATCGACGCCTACCCCCCCTTGCTCCTCCCCGTCAACATCTGGCTCCTCTACCCATCCAACGGCACCGAGGACACCCGCCCGCTGCTTCGAGGCACACTCGACAAGCAGCTCCTGCAGCTCAATGCAGCCTTCTTCCCAGCCAGCATCAGCTTCTACCTGGACAGGTACAGCTACCACATGGTGCCCGTGGAGTGGTACTACGGGTGCGGGAATGCCAGCGATTGGGGGGCCACTGAGGCCATTTTGGGGACCTTCTCCGACAGCCACGTGGATGCTGTGAACGTCATCCTGTGCCATCTGCCTGGTATGTGCAGGTTGCTAAGTTTATAACTCAAAAATTTTGCTCGCATCTGTTTCCTGACATTCAGCCACGGAAGGACATACATGAGCATGCGCTAGGCTGGTGTTCTTGCTGATGATTTATGCGCCTCAGCAGCAAAATGATTTGCCGTCAGCTGCACAGGATGCCGATCCTGCACCGACATGATCCCCTCACATTCACATGCGCCCCCAATTCCCCCATCTCCTCGCCTGCATGGGGCACACGACTCCACCTACCACACCCACCCCTCCACCCACAGGTTTCAGCGGCATGACAAACACCACCTTCTCCCCCCTCACCCCCGCCACCGCCCGCCACCGCAACTGGATACTCATGCGCCACGCCAGCATTGGGCCGGGGGCAACATCTCTGGTGCACCAGATGGGCCATTTCTTGGGACTGCTGGACACGTACGGGGATGCGCACAATCCCACGTGCGACGAGGACGGGGATTTCATCACAGACACACCCAGGTGAGACAGCTGTTGGGGAAGTGCAGCAGAGCAGGGATGCATGAAAGGACAGGGTGCATTTGGATGTGGACACCATGCGTGATGTTGGAGAGGGTGGTGCGATTCCTCAAGGAATACGGCAGCGATCATGGGTAACTGCAGTCTTTCCTACCACTGCGCTTCAAATTTGCCTGCCCCATCTAGAGCCCCACACCACGATCCACACCATTGCATCCACCCACCACCACCCCACACCACCACCTACCCTCCCACCCCACCCGCAGGCAAGGCACTCCAAATCTTGGCTGCCCCGCCGACAACCCGCCCGACACCTGCCCCGACGACGATGCCTTTGACCCTATACTCAACTACATGGACTCCACAAATAACTCATGCAGGCAGCAGCTCACACCGCACCAGGTGCTGCGCGTGCAGGCCATGCTGGCCACAACCAGGTGGGTGCGGTGGGGTGTGTGTAGGAAGGGGGCTAGTGGATGTGGGGTGACATTTGGGCAGATTGGAAGCTTGCGGGAGATTATATTACAGTGAATTCATGTGCATCCCTCCTCTTTTAACTCCTCATACACCCTCATCCTCTCTCCCCTTGCCCCAAACACACCCCACCCCTCCCCACCACCTATCCCAGGCCCACCCTCTACCAGTTGGGCGCCCTGAAGCAGCCCATGAACCAAATCCCCTTCTCTGCCGCCTTCCAATCCTCAACCGCCACCTCATGGATCCCCGGGACCACGCCGGGGGTTCCCGTGGGGGTACGCAGCGATGCAAAAAATGCGATTTCAGGGGCTTTCTCCAGCTCGTCGGGCAACTGCAGCTGCACACAACAGGGTGACCCTGCCCCCTACTGGACTGGGTATCTGTCGGAAACGTACGCCATTGACGGGGTGCGGATCCTGTTCAGGGGGTCGATGGAGGAGCCAGGTGAGAGGGGAAGGGGACGGGGAGGTTGGCCTGACATGTGGCTGATTTGGCTTTGTGCTTATTGCATCGTATCTGCACATTTCATGTTCCATTTCCTTGTCATTACGTATGGTTCCACTGTAGCCCAATAGCATGTCTTCGCACCCCACCTACGCACACATCACACACTCGCCTGTCCACTCTGCCCCCACACCCACCAAAACACACACCGCCACCCCACCCATTGCGCCGCCAACCTGCACCACCCACCCACCGCCATTTGCTGCACCCTCCCTCACCCCACTCCACCCCACTCCCGCAGCCACCAACCTGGAGGGTGCCACCATCTTCATCGGCAACTCCCCCTCCTTCCGCCAATCCCCACCCTGCGCCACCATCACCGGGGCCAAGCCAGGGGCTTTCATCGACTTCACCTGCACCAAGCAGCTGGCAGGCAGCTACGCAACGGTGGCGTTTCCCCTGCCCCCACCCACCAAGCCGCCACAGCTGTGCGTGTGTTCAGTGCAGGCGCTGAGTGTGGTGGCGCCACCGCGGGTGGTGGGGAGGGCGGCTGCAGGGAGTGTGCCAGGTGAGGGGTGGCTACAATGCTTCATGTGCTGAACATTTCAAGGCAGGCGGGGACCAAACCTTTGTGCCCCGTCACGCCATTACCACAAGCCAAGAAGCAATCTAATTTTGTAATGAATAATTAACAAAAATGTACTTAGATTAAGACAACGCGGTATTACCTGTGCTTGGCCTCCCCCCCCTCACCCTCCCCCCCCACCCAGGCGTGTTGCTCCGGCCCGCAACCACCGCCCACTCCACCTCCATCGCCCCTGGCTCCTCCCCTGGCCTGGGGGTGGATGGCAACCTGTCCACATCAGCCTCAATGTGCGCTGTCACCTACCCGGATGCGGTGCCAAAATGGTGCGTGCTACCCTCCCAGGGTCAGTAGGGTTGGGGAAGTGCATTCCCTCATGAGGGTGTTGTGTGCGTGGCCGTATCCTGGGTGCGGTGCATGAGAGATTTGTATGTGTTTGTGCGCGTCGTCACCCTGGGGAGGGTCTGTAGGGCTGGAGAGGTTCATACCCTGGTGAGGGTAAGGGTACAATGATTAGCCCTAGCTAGGGTGCCAAAGTAGAGCATGAAGTCTTCTGAGAAGGTTTTAGGGTCTTGTGGGCAGAATTCCAACCCTATCGCCCCTCCACAGGTACATGTACACTGGCGAGCAGCCGCTGTACATCCGTGCAGTGCGCTTAGTAGCCCCCCTCCCCTGCACCCCCCTGGAGCGGGGTGCAAGGGGGGGGCGGGAGCTGTGCGCCGCGTCGCTCAACGGCAGCAGCGTGGTGGTGGGGGGGGTGCGGCCGGGGCAGGGTGTGGGTGTGGGTGGTGAGGTGTGCGGCGGGGAGCTGCAGGTGGCTGCGGGGCAGATGGTGGAGGTGGACTGTGGGCGGTACCTACCAGGTGGGTTGGTGGGGTGTGGACTGGGGACCAAGGGGAGGGAATGTGTCATGCATACCATCCTAGTGGTTTGATCACTTGTTTGTTGTCTTCGTGTGGGCTTGGTTTGACCAAATACGTTGACATGCTGTTCGCATGTGCACTCTCGCGTCTGCCCACCACTTCCGCCTCACCCACCATCCCCACACCACAGGCACCTACCTCACCCTGGTGCGCCAGGCGTCCCCCCACCCGCAGCCCCTGGGGGTGTGCGAGGTGCAGGTGGTGGGGGGGTACCAGCTGGACATTGTGGCTGCCATGGCGCCACTGGTGGTGGGGACGGCAGTCACCCCCCGCCAGCTGCTGCCCAGCTACTCGTTGCCTATTGACAAGGACCAGGGGACGTGCCTGGTGTGGGGGCTGGGGCTGTCGTGGAGGCTGGAGCTCAAGGTGAGGGTGTTGGAGGGTTGTGAACCTTTTATCATATGTATTGTAATAACCATGATTATTACTATCACTATGATCACTATGATCATTATTATTATTCAATTTGAAGGTGGTTCAAATCTCCATCATGTCGACATCACTACAACGACTTCCGCCAATGTCACAACTTTTGCCATGCTTTCTCACCACCATCATAACAAGTACCATATCACCGCCAACCCCAGTTGCGTTCACCAGCACCACCACTGCCATGTTCATCGGATGCACCATTCCTGGAGTCCTTGCCCCGATCCTGACCACAACCCTGCACGCGCTGTGCAGGGTCCGGTGCTGGTCCAGGCGGTGTTGGTGATGGGTGTGGGGCTGGAGTCAACTGTGCAGCTCAGCTACTTGGGGCAGGTGGTGTGGACACAGAAAGCGGCGATGGAAGGGGACACTACCGTACTGGTAAGGCTTGGCGGGGGCCTTTCGGTATGTGGTATGGGTTACCGTATTGAGGCAGTTACAGTACATTCCTCAGGAAAATTGTCTTCATCCCATGAGGCTGCTATGGCGGATGTGTTGCGTTTGTGTTGCAAATTGGTATGTGGAAGGCAAGACATATCCATGGCATTCCAAAAAGTCTACACCACCATCTGTCTCTGTGCTATGCAGTTGATAGAGGCAGTATTCTTAGGCCCTCATGTGATATTTCTCAATCCCCAGGTTGACTACCGCCTCCCCGTGACCGGCCTCAGCATCCTGGGGATCTCCCGCCTGTGCGAGGTCACAATCATCGCCGACCTCCCCTCCATTGTATCCTCCCTCCCCTTCACCAGCCAGGACTACGACTGGCCCATGGCCACTGCCGAGCCGCAGCCATGGCGTTGGGTGGACTACGAGCATGGCCGGTGCAGGCTGTGGGAGGGGCCGGAGTCGGTGCCGGTGAATGTCCGCCTGGGGAGGATGTACAGGTGGGTAATGGGGGTTGGGATGGGGTTAACTAGTGCCAAGGGGACTTAAGTAGGACTCTTTGTACTCCCCCTGCCATGCTTTTTGGACAGGGTGCGCAGGTGGTTTGGTGATTGGTACCGATAAGGTTTAGGGTCTCGCCTGTGCCGCTGTCGCTGCATGGAGGGTTTTGGATTGCATTTGCAATCCATTTGCGTTCGATTTTTTCTATTTCTTTGTGCGTGACACCCATGGCGCCTGGTGCAGGGTGGACAGCGTCAGCCTGACCACCATGGCAGGGGCGGTGGTGAGCATCCAAGTAGCCAACGGCACCTCGGGCCGTCTTCCCGGCGCCACCTGTGCTGACTTCCTCCCCTTGGACCCGTGGCGCACAGCCAGCGCGCTGTGTGGGGAGGGGGGTGCGGTGGGGGACACGCTGGTGGTGGCGCTAGACCCGCTGCGGAATGACACTGGGTACAGCCTGTGCCAGGTCAGCATCACGGGGATGCCGCTGTAGGGGGCAGGGAACGGTATTTTCTCTCGGTGATGGTACTGCAGCAGTACGGGGACGGAATTTCTGTCTGGGGAATGCCACTGTGGCAGTGCAGGGATGGGATTTTTATCGAGGAGCGGATCTATGAGTCTCTGTGGGGCTGCTGCGCCCGCCGCTGCCTGGTTCTCAGCAGGTTGTGACCTGTTGCATGCATAATTGGGTGCTTGGTACAGTCTCCAGGTCTGCTCGTGGGGTAAAACAGCGCACCTAGTGTTTCTCGGTTTTTTCTTGCTTCTGGTATTGCTTAACGCTGTCCAAACTCAACCAATAAACAAATACGTACAAGCTAGAGTCTTTTTGTTCCTTTCTTTGGGGGTGCCGGAAGTTTACCTGCACCCTGCTTGCCAACTCTTTTGGGCCCCGATTTCGTGTATTTTTTGGACAAAGCTTTGCCTATTGTGTATATAGGCCTTGTTCATCTTTGTGCTGTGGCGATTGTCAATAAAAGCAGAGCTTTACCGCTAGGGATGATCATGTGGATGCAAACAATGTGCTGCCAGTTGGCTGTTACCCCTGTGAAGTTAGGCAGCAGCCCCTGGTAATAAAATCTATCAATTAATGTTACCACAACGCCAGGCAAGTCATGTCACAATGTCAGCAAGGTGCAGAGTGCAAGGTGCAGCTGCAACCTAGTAGGGACAGTGGGTGGGCATGGCCATAAACCCTAATCCCTAAACAGCCATTTGCGCATATAGTGGACAACGCGCCGCGTATACGGCGGACATGTTGCATAGACAGGGTACACACTATCGATACAGCTGATGATTAAACAGTGGGCTACAAGGTCTGGGGAGGACAAACCTACAAGCTGTCTGACAACTGGCTAGCCATGGCTATCCATGACTAGTCCCCCCGTTGAAAATTCCCATACTGCAAACCCCTGTGGTATGAACCAATTGTGCACATGGATGACCCAGCATCGTATGCACCTATCCTTTTAACTGTGGTTGTTTTGCTCGAGACTGAATCGGCCTTCTTTGACAGCGTGGAATCTTAGTCGGTTTGAGCTAGAACTGGGAAATGCGAGCGTTCAAATCCAGATCGCTTGCCAGTGATCGCACCAGCCATCTTTTAAAAATACAGCTACTTGCTAGAGTCCTGTCTTCTTTCCCTGTTGTAGCCCTTGTAGCCCGCGATCCTCCAGCATGGGTAACTCTGAGTCCTCGCTCAATCGGCCCAGCGCCTTGGTCATCTGCGGGCCATCTGGGGTGGGGAAAGGGACGCTGATCCAAAAGCTGATGGGTAACACCACGCAGTTTGGCTTCTCAGTGAGCCATACCACTCGGCAACCAAGGCCTGGGGAACAGGTGAGCCTTACCATCAACCTCTCAAGTACGAAAATCCTGCCTTGGGGTGGTGTACTGACTGGTGGGATGTGTGTCCACAGAATGGCGTGAACTACTACTTTGTTGACCGGACCACCTTTGAGAAGGACATCGGGGAGGGCAGATTCCTGGAGTATGCTCACGTGCATCACCACATCTACGGCACCTCCATCAAGGCCGTGGAGGACGTGGCCATGCAGGGCAAGTGCTGCATCTTGGACATTGATGTCCAGGGAGCTAGGCAGGTCAGGCAAAAGGGGCTCAAGGCCATCTTTGTGTTCGTGGCTCCTCCCAACGAGACTGAGCTGGAGAAGAGGCTGCGTGGGCGCAACACTGAGACGGAGGACCAAATACAGAGGCGCCTTCAAAACGCAAAAGCAGAGCTGGCAAGGTGAGGCATGGGTGGCTCAGAGCCTGTACTAGGTGTGGTGGTGATTGCTGTGCCTGCCTTTGTGCACAAGGTCCGTCTTGGTGAGATTGAAAGTCGTTTTGGTTGCCTACAGCGCTGATGAGCCTGGCTTGTTTGACTACATCCTCATCAACGACAACCTGGATGCCGCCGTGTACCAGCTACAGCAGATAGCAGCCAACGCGTTGAAAGGGGAGGTTGGTCCAAACTTCGTGCCACCAGCAGCCCCCACTCCCCAGCCACAGCCTCAGCCTACACCCAGCACCTCACAAGCACCACAGGTAACCCTCAGCAGCACTGCATCCACGCGTCACGCACAGGTCATCAGTGATGGGATCAGCTTGGAAAGTTGGCAGATCTGAGCCTTTTGTGTTACATATAGGAGGCTCCTCCACCTGCACCAGCTGCTCCCACGCCTGTTGCGACACCAGCCGCGGCAACAAACGGCCACTTTGCGCCAGGAATGGATGGCTTGGACAAGTGGGTTGACAAGGTTGCACTGGTCACCGGTGCTGGCTCAGGTAGGTCCCATTCCCGTATGTCGCACCGTTGAAGTACTCCTTACAGGTGGTACAAACCATTCCGCCTGCCAGGGAGTGAACCAAAATAAAATACTTTTATTCCATTTTGTTCACATTTTGTAGAATCTCATATGTGTTTTTGGAAGGCACCGACCTGCATTCATAATGGCGCTACTCCATTGAATCACCTGTTACCTTTACCACCGCATTCGTGCGAGGTAGGGCATTACTTTGTATCCTTGTTCCACAAGCCCCCCACCCAGCCAGTCCCGCCCCGCAGGCATCGGGTGGGAGACCTGCATGTCCCTAGTGGCAGCCGGCCTCAAGGTGGTGGCCATCTGCCGCAAGAAGGACCGACTGGAGAAGCTGCAGTCAGCGGTGGCGGCCAGGGACCTTGCGCTGGGTTCCTTCCTGCCTGTGGTGTGTGACGTGACCAAGGAGGCGGAGGTGGTGGCGCTGCCAAAGATTGTGGCGCGGCACTGGGCGGGGGCGGGGATCGACGTGCTGGTGAACTGTGCGGGGGTGTCGCGCAAGGTATGTGGATATCCAAAGGGATGCAGGATAAAATTAGCGTGTTGTGTTTTTTTGGCGGCAGTAGGTAATTGTTTGCACCACAAGAGAGACATTGATGGGAAATAGTGAGCAAAAGGCAATGCGCTTCTTCCTTGATTGCACGTGCCTCTTCAAGGGCAGACTGCACAAGTTTTATATTGCATCATCTTAAATGTTTGTTTACTTTTTGCATTTGTGCCGCCAGGATGCGTCGCTTATGGACGGCAACACTGCGGCGTGGGTGGAGATCGTGAGCACAAACATACTGGGCACATGCCTGTGCATCCGGGAAGTGATCAAGGTGGGTGAAGGGGCGGTGGCTGAGCTAGCTTGCTGTACCGCTGCCACGCATGTGAGTTGTTTGTTGTAGTTACTCAAGTGAAGGAGTGGTCGGCTGAACAGCGTTATGCACTGGCGTTCCCCGTGGTCAATGCTTGGCACATTGTATCCATTGATGCAAGCCCGCATGTGCTTTGCCCTTGCCTGAAAGCGCATCATGATTCAAGCAACCACTACTGTTTCATGGTATCGGGCCGACCACTGACCATGATTCAAAGAAAAGGGCACTGCTTTGGTGCTGTGGCCATCATCCTTCTCCCATGCATAACGCCATCCCCAATCTCACCTCCCCCTCTCACCTGCCCCTCACCCACAGGACATGAAGCGGCGCGGCCAGTACGGGCACGTCGTGAACATCTCGTGCCTGGCGGGTGAGGACATCTCGCTGGAGGCGGGGGACTCGTCGGTGTACGTGGCGTCCAAGCAGGCGGTGCGGGCGGTGTCTGAGGGACTGCGGATGGAGGTAAGCAAGGCACATACACCAGCAGGCAGAGGCATAGGGGAAAAGGGCATGCTGCGTAGGGCCTAAAATGTAGTGTTGGCACGCGCGGTACATGGTAGTTTAAGAAGGAAGGACTGGTCTTTTCTCTGCTCAAAGCCCATGTTCACAAATTGCATGTGTGGTAGGGTAATTGCACACTGCCATGTGACACCTCATCTCTCTGCTGCAGGCGAGGCAAGGCAACCTGCCCCTGCGGGTGTCCAACATCGCCCCCGGGGTGGTGGACACCGACTTCCAGCGGGTCCGCGAGTATGGCAGCCAGCAGCTGGCGGCGCAGAACCTGTCCCGATTCCCGCCACTGGCGCCACAGGACGTGGTGGCCACCATCCTGTGGTGCCTGTCTGCGCCGCCCACGGTGGACGTGAACGAGATTGTGGTCAGGCCCCTGGCGCAGCCATTCTAGAGCACAGCGGGTGGGGGCGAGATTGCGGTGATGGAGGGTGCTGGTGCAGCCTTTTGGAGGGTATTCCCGTGATATAGGGTTGGGCTAAGTTATGGTGGCCAGGGCTGGGCACGGCCGGCATCGGTGGAGGTAAATGGAGACATGCTGATTCATTCAGCAGCAGCACTTTTTTCCAGACTGAATGATCAACCTGAGCAGGAGGAGGGGGGTACGCTTACGCCCTCGGCAGCGCTTAGCGCCTGGAAAACTTAATTAGCAAGCTGTAATAGCGAGGGAATTTATGTGGTGCAAAGCACATGCCAATGAACGTCTTCAAAATTTGCGACCCAAGTCCTTGCAATGTGGCATTGACAATAGTTTTGTTTCGTGATGGACCACGCCAGGTATCGGTGCTGTTTCGCAACGTATTTGTTGATTTCCACGACATGCAAGTGAATGCAAGGCTTTAGCAACACCTGCGGCAGTGAAGGTATGCAAGGACAACCTTGTGTTCAAGCCTTGGATGGCCATTTGCAACACCACTGAGTGGGAGTCTCCTTGAAGCGCCTGGCCCACTGGCACATGTGAGAAAGGGTGGTCCCTTGGACCACGTCTTGTGATTCTCAATTCGGTAAATTACATAAAAAGCGGTTCAGACTGAGTGAAATCACCGGTGATTGTCAATAATCCAGCTAGCCAAAGAAATGCAACCCTAGTTATCGCAACGTCGTTGATTCAAATCGCAGGTCTGTGAAACACATGGCAATACAATAATTGTATCCTTTAATTTATTGGCAATGATTCAGAATGCACGCCCTGAGGGCAACTTGGGTGCACATGTTGCAATTACTGGTGACACTGTTCACCAGCCTGCTGAGCACCCAACGAATCAGTGACTCACTGAGCTCACCAACCAGCTTGACACCACTTGTCATTTGATCTGGAATTGACCAATAAAAATGTAGATTATGTCGTTTACATATACGTGGCCCATGTTGCACACAATCTCTGACAAAGTATAAAACCTGCTGTGGGTAAACCAGCTTCTAGCTGCACGTTGGCCCGGGGTCCTTCCCTTGAGCATTGTCACCACAAGTCATCATCCGAGCTCCAGTCTGGGGTGGGCACCGTGGCCAGTGCGGTCCACTCCACATAGGGCTGCGCCCACCCCGCCTGCGCCACGTCATCGGGCATGGCAGCCAACACCTGCACAGGCACATGACAGGGCATGTCAGTGGCAAATGTGGTGGGAAGGGACACATTGCAGAGGCGGGTCAAGGGAGTAATGAGGGGGGTGGCAAGAAGATGGTGTGAAGGGGCGATGGCAGCAAGCCGCAGCGCGATGCATCAGTTGTCCTGGGTATTTTGAGCACAGCGGGCCACAGAGATAACACTCTGCCACTGCCTCTCTCCTGTTGCTGTGCACCAGGGGTATACTTTCATACAAAATTTTCAGACTGTAGTATATTTATTTTACTCCTGCATGCTTTCAGAAGGACTGCACCCCCACCACCCTCCACACCACCCACCTGGCGCGCCACATCCGTCCTGTCGTGGTGCTTGGCCGCACTCAGCATGACCCCCCATGTGGCGTCGTCAGGCCTGCCCCGCCTTGGCCCCCCCGTCATCAGCCCCAGCACTTCAAAAGCTGAGGCAAAGTCCCCGCTGTAGCAGCAGGCCTTGAGCAGCGCGTTGTGCAGCCAGGTGTTGGGGGGGATGCCAGCTGTCAGCAGCTCGTCGTACAGCTCCTAGAGGGGAATGGGGGGGGGTAATAGATGTGGTGTATCCAGGATGATTAGATTTTTACCCTTTAGTGTGTGGTGTACGGTGTGTGGGGAGGCAAATTGGGAGTCCGTGGGCGGGGAGGTGGGGGAGGGATGTGGTGAATATGACACCTCCAGTTGTGCAGTCAGTACGTAAACAATTGGGATAGTTGGTTGCACATGGCCTGATTCTCTGCCGTCCCAGCTCCCATTACCCACCTTTGCCGTGATTGGTTGGCGCGCATATGCGCATGCCCCTATGATGGCGGTGAATGTCCAGCTGTCAGGCGCGGGCCCATGTGCGCGCAGCAGCCTCAGCCAATTCTCAGCGCTGGACAGGCGCCCCACGCGCCCAAGGGCCGATATGGCTGAGTTGTAGGTTTGGATGCCAAGGGGCACGCGCAGCTGCGGGAGGGGGGAGGTGGTGGGGTGGGGTGGAGAGGGGAAGTGGGTGGGTGGGGTGGGAAGGGTGGACGGGCGGGGAGGGGGAGGGTGTAAGGTGGACGGGTCAGGAAGACGAGGGATGCACCTCAGCCAGCCAGAACCATTATCATCACCATTTTACCTTGCAGCCAATCACAACAGCGATCAAAGGTTCCTATTGTGAATTATTCCAGCAGCCCCCACCTTGCGGCAGTAGTGCAAAAACTCCTCCATGTCCTCCAGCAGCATGGTCCTTCCAAGCGCGGTCACCACCGCAGTCGCAAGCTGAGGGCTGACCACCACCGCCGCCTCGCGCATCTCAGCCAGCCACTGAAGCACCACGGGGGCGGCCAGCGAGCGGTTCTCCTTGCGCTCGTTCTTGGCGTTGGCACGCAGGGCGTCCGCTGCGCGCATCCAGCCCTCGTCGGGGGGCTGGCCATTGGGGAGGTCCAGGGGGTCTGCACATGTTGGTGGTGCTGGTTGCAATTTGGGGGCCATTTTGGGTGCTAGATATATGGTGGTGGGTGATCAGGGCGCATGCCCTTGTTGCGCGTCATGGTTTAGGGTTTACAATGTGGAATCGCTTCCGCACCATTGTACACATGCATCCCAGGGTCCACAATCGTAGGGTTAGGATTTAGGGTTCAGCCCACCTGCAATTTGATCGTATTTCACTGATTTGAACAGCAGCACAAACAGGCCCTGGTCGGGGCGCATGCCCTTGTCCCTCATCATGTGGTACACCTCCTGCGCACCCTCCCAGTCCCCAGCCTGGCTGTAGGCCTGCAGCAGGCCCACGTGCGACACAAACCCAGCATTGATCCCTGCAAAGCACAGGATATGTCAGCAGCTAAGTTCGTGAACTAAAGCCTACGCCCCCTGGGACGCAAATCCCGCGTTGCTCCCTGCACACATTAGGGTTTATGATCTAGGGTTTGTGGTGTACCATAAGTGCGTCAGCAGACGCTCTTGCCTGAAGAAGCAACCCTGAATCCCAAACCCTAAACCCCAATAATATCTAGAGGTCGACCGATGGGGTGGTGACTACCCAACTGCCGTGATGAACCCTAGACCCTAGATTCTAGCTACAACCTGCTAGTGTACGCAACCCTATTGGCTAATGCACGCAATCTCAGATCCCCAGATCCCCACCTGCCAAGTCCATCCTTTGCATTGCCCCCAGCGCCCCCGCTATGTTGCCCACTGCAGCGTGCGCCATGAGCAGCGCAGTGTAGCTGTGCTCGTCAGGGGCCACGCCCAGTGCCCGCATCTCAACGAGGCCCGCCTGTGCAAGGGGAGGGTAGGAAGCATGGGTGAAAGGTAAAGGATGATTAGCAATTAAGAACATCGTCTGTAGATTAGATTTACATAACATAGACACACAAAAAAATCTGTGATTTTATCCAGAAAAAATCGGCTTTATGGTTTGCTTCCCGTCACATCTATTGTCCAACAGGTGTATGGTGACAGATGACAAAGACAAGAGATCCCCCACCTTGACCGCCATCCAACCCACCCACTGCCACCGCCCCCTCCGCCGCACAAGAAAGCACACCTCCATTCCCATCGCCCTCTCATACACCTAACCCTGCACCACCCACCTCCACCGCCTCCGCCCCCTCCTTGCCCGCCAACCTGAGCAGCGTGTTGAACGTGTAGGTGTCGGGGGTGATGCGGGCGGCGCGCATGTCATCAAGCAGCGCGCGGGCGGCTTCCGGACTGCGCCCGCGCTCGGCGGCATGCATGGCAATGTTGCACACTGCGGTGTTTGAAAAACTAAGCTCAGATACCCCATCCAATTTGACATTGGCGCGTCTATCACACAACATCCAACTCAGGGTTTCGATCATGTCCTTTTAGGACTTTCATGTCAAACTTAGAGCTAATTCTTGTCATGTTGCTCCACGCACCCACTCGCAGGTGGTGCTGGCTGGTCTTGCTCTGCCTCGGCCCCTGCTCCCCTGGCGCCGCCACCTGGGGCTGGTGACTGTCTGGCTGCATCATCAGGCACTCTGTGCGGTAGGCAGACAGGTAGGCACGCGCAACGTTCACCGCCTGCGCCCCCCGGCCACACCTGGCAGGAAAAACACACACAGCATGCCATGTGAGCCATGTGAGATGGACTGACGGCGCTTGCCCCAGAATTAAAGCCTTGTTGCCTCCTCCCATGTGGATGAAAATGTTTTTGCTAGACCCTGCTGCTGCTGTTGCGCCATAGGGCGATCAATTCCTCCTAGCCCTAAACCCTGTACCCCAGACCATGTTGCCCCTCTTGCCAGGCTATGCATGTACTCATGCAGGACCCAAAACCCCAAACCCCAACTCCGATTCCACCCTCCTTACTTTGCCAGGCTGCGCACGCATGCTGCATGCCGTCAGAATGCATTATAAACCCTGGGATAAACCCTAAACCACAAGCCCTGTCGCCTACTCACTTTGCCAGGCTGCGCACGTATTCATGCTGCACCGCAGCCACTTGCGCGGCCTCCGGCTGGTGCTGCTGCAGCTGCGCCCACACGCGCTCCACCTCATCCCCATCCCTGGGACCCGCAGCCACGGCGCGCAGGAGCATGACCCAGGTGTGCTCGTCCTTGGCCACGCCATGGCGCTTCATGTGCGCCAGGCACCGGAGGGAGGTGTCGACGGCACCTGCGCAAGGGAAGATGGCAGAGATTTAGGAAGTAAGGTGGCGCGCTTGGTGTACAACCTGGCGACATTTGGGGCTGGGTTTGATAGGTGGGTTTAAGTTTGACCAGTGTAGGGGCAGTGTCGGAATGGACAGCACTGGCTGCTGCTGAAGGGCTGAGGTGCCCCAGAAAGGAAATTGTGCACAATCAACGACCGCAGACTTGGAGTTGCTATAGGCCCCGTCCCAGTGGCGCCCGAGGAAACCCTAAACCCTAAACACGCACCTGCAGTCATGCACGCCTTGACCACGTTGTTGTACATTGACGTGTTGAGCGCCGCTGGCGGCAGCGTCTCTGTGAGGTGCTGTGCTGCTTCCTGTAACTCCCCCTTGCCCAGTAAAGTGGATAAGATGTCCTGGTGCCATTCTACCTCAGATGGAGTGCTACCCAAGGGGGCGGAAGCCAATCCTGCGCAGGGGCAATTTGTGAGTTGAGAGGTGCAATGCAGCATCGGGGAGCTTCTGACAACTGATATTGATCTTAAATTACCATCTGGGAGGCCTTCTTTGCGTTCTGTCTGTAGCAAGCTGGTGAAGGGGCGAGCTGTTGTTGGGTAGGACCCTACTGACTCGAGTGGGTAGAAGGTCCTCGAGGAGAAGCAAGCCTGTGGTGATAAGCAAGTTGTTGTTGCACACAATGTATGACAGCATCACGCTGCTAGTTACTGCAAAGGAGGTGCTGTTACCCACCTGGACCTTCAAGCTGTGTGCTACACCATCAGGGACGCACAGTGATCCAACACCGTACTGCTGGCAGTACCGAGGGGCTAGCTGCTGCAACAGCTTGCAGAAAAGGGCAGAGGTTTTCTGAGCCCTCATGGCTAGCTGACTCGGTGTCACAGGGTACGGCTAGCAGTTGGCATGCATACAAGAGTCAATGTGGGCGGCGGGTTGAATGCAGGCCCATCACATTCGGAACGCTGTAGAGAGCTGTAGTAGTGTCACTGGGCTTTCCTTCACTGCGACCCACTTTAACTGACCAAGACGGGGTCGCATGCGGCACGCTATAGTAGTAGAGGCGCAAGGCCGGGGTGTTAAAAGATAAGCCTTTTCCCGCCATGAGAGTTTCCGGAGTTGAACTTGCTTGTCCAAAAGGACCACAGTTGTTATTTACGATACATACAAATTGAACGTCGGCTGCCCAGTTGCTTGTGGCGTTGTGATCGCCACACAGGTGTTCTTGAGAACGTCCTTGTGTGTCGTGTGAATTGCATTTGCAGTGTAGTCTTTCTACTGGGTGCTGCCCAACGATTGCAGGAGAGGTGACATGACCGGGGCAGGGCTCAGCGCGAAACTTGTATTTCACGACCGGGAGGTGTACAACCTTGACATACAGCACACAGGTATGCAGTTGGACGCCCCCTGCTAATATGCATGCATATGGCTAGCTATGTAGTACTGGTGCACATGCATACCTATACATTAGGCTTGTTTCACCCACCACTGCTGCTGAAATCGGTTTCAAGTAATTCAGGCCCCATCTCCAACTCCATCAAAGAGCTGAAGTCGAGTGCCATGCAGTATCTGGGGAAGTATTTGGCACAAAATAACATCAGCACAGAAGAGAGTAAGTGTGGCCGCACTGGGCTATGACCCTCTCCTTTGCACAGCACACGTGCAGGCGCTTACGTGTCATAACATGTTGCAACCTCACTACCATCCCCAAATGTGCACAACCATCCTGATCTACCCAAAGCCTGGCCTGGCGCCGGTGCCTGCCTGTACCCTTTGCGATGGGTCTCGCAAGGCCAGCACTTATGTAAGTGGTGCGCCGCTTTTGTACGGCTGGTTATTCATCTGCGTGTAGCGCTGGGTGCAAGTAACTAGCCTAGCTCTGTATGCACGTAACTAGCCTAGCCTGTATGTTACCACGTCGCATGTGCGTATATAGCGTATTAGAGCAACCTCGCCACTGTACCAGTCAAATGCTTGGGAGGCAGTGCTTAGGGTACACAACAACCCTCCCCTCCGCCCACGTGTAACTTATACCCTGGTAGCAAACCCTAAAACCTAAACCCTAACCCTGAACAAGGGTGCCGGGGTGCTCACTGGCTCCTGCTCTGTGCAGTCAACATACTGGAAGAGGAGCCAGAGCAGGATGGGGAGCATGTGGAGCAGGCCAAACCCAGGAAAGGAGGGGTGAAGCGAAAGAAATAAGTGGCCCCCGTGTCCAACACATCATTAACGTCAACAAGTGAAGCTTGCAGGCAGCTGGTGGACAGACCTCTTTTGCAAAACCTGGCGCAATTGTAGGGAACGCAGGAAAGTGCAACTGGAAGCCAAAGAGTACAAAGTGCAGGCATTTTTCCCGAGGGAGATGGCACCTCGGTTTTTTTGCGCCACAGCATTGCGCAACTATCCACGCCATCCTTCAGCAGGCCACAGGCCACCAGGGTTTGTGGGACCGTGGTATTGCAGTGAGGCCATGCAGATAATTTTGTTATATTGCTTTTGTTTTACGTTTTTCTTCCCTTAGACCAGCTGAGCCCAGTCTGGGCTTGAGGCTTGTTTGGGGTTGGACTGGGTTCATGTTTAGGGTTCGTCCAAGCACAACAAGATACCCACAACTTGTGGCACAAGCGTCTCAAAAATTGTTACTGTTTCCTTCTCAGTATCTGCTGCTCTGCTTTCTATCGAACGTTGCAAGACTGGCGCTAGCCTGTGTTACAATAGAGGTTTAGGGTTTTAGGGTTGAAGAATAGGGTGATCATCTGCCAGTCAAAGATTTGGCAAGAAGTTATGGAGTCCGACATACGATCTGCACTACGAAGCACTGTTATAAGCTCTATTTTGGTATCCTAGTCGCCAGCTTCAGCTGCCGGCAAAAATCATCGCAGATCCACCCTGTGGCATGTGCCCAATGCCGTACGAGGCTGTACTCTCCATTCCAGTGACGCGATGCATACCCATTCTTCCGATACAAGCTCAGTACTTGTAAGTTAAGCGAATCTTAGCAATAGTAGACGGCACAACATGACCGACACCAGTTCCCCCAGCAGCAGTGCAGCACGAGCTGCCAAGCCCCGCAGCCAGGCTTGTCCCACTTCCACCACATACCCTGAGATACAGCTCGACACTCGACGTATTGCGAAATGCACGCAGCCTGTGCAAATGCCCGTTTTCTTGCAGCACAGAAGCCCGCCTCCTCCCAAATGGCAGCTGAGGAACAAGAAACCATTGGACAGCCTGATACTCACAGGTGATGTTCGAGGGCTAACCACAACCTGCAGCTTGCAAAGCAGTTGCTAAACATGATGTTTGACTTGTCACAGGTCCTGGAAGAGCTGGTAACTATGGGGAGCTGATAGATGGCGATGGGAATATCTACAAAGGCTGCGTTCTGGCTGGACATCCACATATAGAGGGGCAGTACTGGAGGAAAGAAGTGAGACACCTTTTCTAAAGATGCTGCCTGGCAGGTGCCTTCACCTGGTTCTGTGCTTGCTCAACTATGTGCCCAACTGGGTGCAGGCTGATGTCACCCACACCCTGGAGTACGATGGGCAGTGGTACAGGGGTCAGCGCCAGGGAGTGGGGAAGCTGTGCCTGGCAAACAGGGACGCCTACTCAGGCGAGTGCCCAGCACTTGTGTCCATACGCACGCACATCAGATACTGCACACTTTTATGTGTTGTTGACTGCGCACTTTTGTCCAGGTGGTGCCTTGAGCACCTTGGCTTGCACTTCTGCCCCTCAACTCCTCATTGCACGTTCGGTATAGCTTACAACCGTGTGAACCACAGGTGACCTCCGGGACAACACGCCCAATGGGATGGGTCGTATGGAGTACAGCAATGGTGAAGTGTATGAAGGGCAATGGCACAAGGGGCAGCGGCATGGTTTTGGGGTGCTGAGCAGCAGCAGCAGCAGCAGTGTGTACGTAGGGTTCTTTGTCAGTAACAACAAGCAAGGGGTGGGAGTGCTGTACCAACCGCTGCTGCAAACCAAGTACCTGGCCGAGTATGTAGATGGGCAACCAAAGTGTGGTGTGTGGTATGGCTGGCAAGGTATGCTGCAACCACAAAAAAGAATGGCTGTCTTTTTTGTGGTTGCTGCCCAGCTTGTCCGTGTTTTTCAACATTGCTGGATGTGGCTTGCCGCCGTGTGTGGGGGCGTTTTGTTTCTTTCTTTCTTTCTTTCTTTGGTACAATATCTTGAGTATAAATGCCATTTCAGAACAATGCACTTGCAGTTAATCAGGGATGCATCCGTGCAGACGAGGTATTGCCTGCATTGGAGCTGAGCGCCAAACCAGCACTGGACAAACTAGTGGAGCAAAAGAATATCAACAGGACAACGAGTGCGCCTAGTGGGCCAGACAGCACCACCTGTGAACCCAGCGAGGAACCCGCAACAAGTGGTCCACACAGCACCCAGCCTGCAAGCAGATGTGGAGGCCTGCCCCCACTGACAGGTTTGGATCTGCCCTTCAAGATGATGAGTGAGAGGCTGATGCAGGTTCGGCTGGAAAGGGAGGAAAGCAGCCCCGCACTTGCAAGCACGGTGCAGGCACAGCAGGGCACCCTGGCGGTATCTGAGATGAAGCTGGTGTACCTGTGCCTGGTGGCGCTGACAGAGGAGCAAAAAGCGGGAGTGCAGCAGGCTAGCAGGGCGGCCACAAGGTGAAGATTTTGCCTTCAAAAAATCATACAATATCATCCTGAAGTCATCCATAAGATTGCGTCTGAACTACGCATGGTGCAAATAACAAGCTTGGTAATGCAAGCCATGTCCCAAGCCAAAATGGTGCCAGCACTTGGTCACAGTCACCCAATGCGCATGCAGGACCAAACTGGCCAGCGTCCTCTCCACCCAATCCGCCCCGGACCGCACCCGTGCCATCTTGGACGCCATCCTGCCCGAGGCAAGCCTGCATGAGCCTTGGGGCCCTGCCGATCTGGACAGCGCCCTGCAGAAGGCCATGCACTTCATGTGGGCTGCGGCTGCGGCTGACCCTGATGCCGCTGCCGCTGCTGGTACGGATGTGGAAGAATCATGCCAATAGCCATCAGCCAGGCTCATGAGTCACGAGCTCCCGTGGATCATCTGCCGCTGCTAGGGATGTCGATGGATCACCCCGACGGCATCTTGTGGATTCTACTGCTGCTGCTGCTTGGATCTTTATTGCTGCTGCTACATATGCGGATGAACCATGTTACGACACCAGGAGGGATCATCTTTCTGTCATCTTGTACTGCAGTCCACGAGATGACAGTACAAGATGACAGTGCCTGGTGTACTGCTTCACCTGGAGGAAGGCAATGGCACCAGGTCCAGCAGACCATGGAAATCATCGATGATCAGTGAGGCTCCTGCCGCCGCTATCCTCTCTCGGGACTGGCCTGAGGTTATCCCCACCACAGGGATGCCGGCAGCAACACCAGATGTGATTCCTGCACAACCAGGGTATGGATGACCCAATGCACACTATGCACTGGTGTCGGAACGTTGCCAATGTTATTGGTCTGAGTTCTTTTTCAGCCAGCCAGAATATACACTCACTGCGGGCATGCCCATATGAGCAGCAGATAGAACATTGTACCTTTTTTTTTCTGTTATGCATTTGTAATATTAGCTGTAATTGTCACTGGCATACTTGAAATTGTAAGCCTATGGGGACCTACCTGCTGGTGAATCCTCAACAATGATCACATCTTCTGGTGCCAGTTGTATGTGTTGCAAGGCAGCCAAGTAGGGATCTGGGTGGGGTTTGGCCCGCGTGCACTCCGCTCCTATCACCAGAATGTCAAACCTGTCCATCAGATTCAAGGCCCCCAGCATAACTTCTGCATTTTCCCTGCAACATGGCCACGCCTTTTTAACGCATATCCTGCAGCACGGCACCACATCCCCATTTCCCTCCCTACCCCGGCACCTAACATTGCATGCAATGAATCACGCTACTCGTGGTTGTGCGGCACACATTGATAGGTGTGTCGAATGGAGCATTTTAATGCAATTGAAATTGCCAACCAGTAAACGCTCATGAGAAGTTCCATGATGGAACAAATAAATATGTGAGCCACTACACAGCAACCACCATTGCAGTGGTCACCAGCAAGCGCACACACTCCAACGTGGTGGAACCAAAAAAGCAACTTTCTATGAGCTGCCAGTTCATTGTGCTGCACTTTCCTTACCGGGGTGCATTGGTGACTGCCGCTGTCCTCAAGCCTCTGGCCTCCAACCAGGCAAGGAACTCCAGCAAGCCCGGTTGTGGTTGCAGAACGTCAGCTGCATGGAAGACTCAATTAATAACTAACGTGATCTCAGCATGATGGTGAGCAATATGCAAGCACCAGGTGTGAAACACTGCAGCAACATAGATCATCCAACGTTTGTGTGTTGCGAAGGCTGCCTGGGTAATGTTTAACTACTTGTGAAGCACTCATTGGAGATGATGAAGCCAGAGCTTGTTTATAGGCCCACTCTTGCTGCTGTGCTGGTGGATATCGCAGTTTCTTACCGGCCCTCAATCGGAATCTGTGCTCCTTTTCCTCGTAAACCTCTGTGCGCTTGTCTTCAGGCCACTCTGGCAACAAGTCGAGGGCAATCTCGGGGTTGTGCCTGCCTGAGATCTTTTCTCTGAAAAAGGCCTCAGTGATCGGCTCGCCATTGTTGAAACCCACCTCCATGAGTATTTCCCGGAACCTGCACATTGGGTTGCTTGCTTTGCTCCTTGCAAAGGAACGCACATCACCAGGCAGCCTGAAAAGACCGGGCAGTGGCGTGCACAAAGAAGAATAATGTTTTTACATCTGAGGTTCAGAGTGACCCAGGGAGGCTCTCGCCAAGCAGCTGTGCACGTAATAAAAATAATTTTGCAAAATGTAGCCAGCACTGCGCAGGAGAGGCCGAGCAGCGGGAATGGAAACTCCCTTGGGGTTTAGGTAATAAACCTTAGGGTTTAGGGTTCACTTACACCAGGTAGTGCAGCGGGTCGCTATCTGTCAGTGTCCCGTCGATGTCAAAAAGCACCCCTTTGATGGAATCCAGGGGTGGCATTGGCCTGGCAAGGTTGGCTGAGTCAACTGCAAGCAACAGACGTGTCAAGGGGTCTGCATAGGCAGTTGCGCGGTCTGCATACCCACGGTTTTGGTACCGGGGTTACAAAGGGCTGGCACTTGGCAGCGGCGTGTGAAGGACAGGAGTGCATGGCGGTGTGTTGCCACTGTTTATGGATGCCTCTAACTTAGGCACTGCAGCTGTGAAGTGTGATCGTCACATGTACCCACCTGTTGCACAGGACGCCCTCACAGAGTATCTACTGCTCGCTGCCAACGCCTGGGACGAGGGTTCCACAAGGCCGCAAGGGACCCTCGCTCCTTGGGACAGGAGCGAGGCCAGAGACCGCGAGGGTTGGCTCACACCTGTGCCTACCAGAGGGGGGGGTTGAGAAGCAACTCAGCCAGTGGACCCTACTCAGGGACGTTCAACGTGAGCTACACAGTGCCATGCTGACAGGCAACCACGTGCAGTTTGTGGTCATGCTTCATGTTATGCGTATCAGGCACATTGACGTAGGTCATACCTCCTGCCAAGCGCAAGGCTCCCTTGAAGGCTGCCATGGGTAGTGTGGTGCTATGAATACCCCCACAACTATTGAGGTCGCGGTACCTTCCTACGTGTGCACCCGGTGCTGAACACTGCGTCTCAATAGTCTGGGTAGGCCGTTGCACGCGTTGCTCATGCATGTGCATGTGCATATGCATGCATGCACCGGTGGCACACCCGTGATCTGCAACTTGCAGACAAAGTGTTATTCAAACTAGTTAAGTGTTGCAACAACCCGGAAAACGAGTGTGTAGGTTTGTCAAGTCCGCCAGAGCACTACCGAAGCTGCAATGAAACAACGATATGGAAATACTTCCAAAGGGAAAAGAGTTTACACCCAAAAACATGTTTATTAAATCTGGATCACTTGGTGCCCTGACACCCAGACTGACACCGTTCAGGTGCTCAAAGGCTGCTAAAGGCTTGCAGTGACACATCTCTAGTAGATGCATGTGTGTGTGGCCGATATGCCAAAGTAGCCACAAGGCCATGGTCAATCACAGCGTTGACGTGGCTCCAAAATACACAACTGTTTTATTGGTGTATGTATTTTTAGAACTCAAAAATGAAGCCTACGTTGCTGCAGACATTGTCATATACATAGCTACAGATATTCTACGGAACATACCCTACACCAACAGTCCATTCGCTTGGCATACCCCAGCTACTGTCAGCCTGTAACCCTAAACCCTAAACCCCCCACCCTTGCCCTGCCCACACCCACCACACCACCCCCGCCAATATCACACCTTGGGCCTCCACACACTTGCGCACACAGCCGCCACACTGACGCCCCGCCCCTGACCCGCGCACCAGTCATGTGCTGTGTGCGCTTTGCCTTGGCCACCACCAGAGGGCAGGACAGTGCCCACCAACTGCCCAGCCCCACCACCCAGGCCCAAGCCCCTGCTTTTCCCCCCACCCCACCACATCATCTCCACCCCATCAACCCCCGCAATCGGCCATCAATCCCCCTCCGCCCCCTGTGCAGCGCAGCCCTCACGTGCTGTGGGGCTTTGCCTTTACCACCACCACGGGGCAGGGCAGGTTGTGCACGCAGTAGTCGCTCACGCTACCCAGACCCACCACAGACAGCGCAGCGCGCCGCACGCCCCCCAGGCCCCTGCTGCCCACCACCACCACGTCCACATGGTTGGCTTCCGCGTACTTGCGCACTGACTCTGCCACGTCTGAGGCGCCGCCCTCCGGGGCCAGGTGCTTGTAAAAGAGGTTCTCCTTGGGCACCTGCGCACATACGTTAAAATAGGAATGATTAAAACCCAAGATTAAATCATCCAAGGTATCAACTAAGGGGCTGTTGCAAATAGTGCGGTGGTATTAGACCCTGGATGAGCTCATTGCATTGCATGATGCACGCAGAAATCGTCCTGTTTGGTATGATAAAATGGTCAATCCACTTTTCTGCCCAACCAAAGCACCGCCATGTCTCTTGCGGCTTCTTACCCCGTGCCTGACTGCCAGCGCCACCCCCTTCTTGCATGTGTTTTCCGCCAGTGCCATGCTCTCCTGCTTCTGGTCCTGCCAGTGCTGGGACTCAAGGGCAGCCACAGCGGCGGATGCCTCGTCCACAATCTGCACATGATACATGCTTATTATTTAAATAAAAAAGTAAAATAAAAAATGAAGAATCCAATCAAATAAGGCATGTGCACTCCCCGCCCTTGCACATCATGGCCCACCACGCGTGCCCGTACACACCCACACCCAAAACCCCACACCCCTCTACAAGCACTCATGTTGCCCCCGACCCGCCAATCCATCCCACCCTTTTCTCCACTCAACCCACCGGGAATGGCACCGGCTGCGCCACCGCGATGATGTGCACCACGTCCCCGGGTCGCATCAGGTTGTCCAGTGCCCACACCAGGCCGTACTGGGAGGGTTCGGAGTCGTCCAGGGAGATGCACACGCGGCGGGGGGCCTGCGCAGCAAAATAGGGAATTCAACTGGATAAAAATTGGATAATTAAGGAGTCTGTCCCTGTGCAGCGGGATGCACACACGGTGGGGGGGGGGTGCAGCAAAAAAAAAAAACTCCAATGAATAAAGAAAAAGGCTTATTATTGGATCAACAACCCAAGGCCCCCTACCTGTGTTACGCCTGCGCCGTCTGTCTCCTCTGCATGTGGTGGGCGCACCACCACCACCGGCGTGTGCACGTTGTGTACGCAGTAGTCGCTCACGCTGCCCAGGCCAATGAGCGCAAGCATGGACCTGGGGGAAATACAAGGGGGTGAGCACACGGGCCAGGTAATGCGGGTGTACAATATTACTTTATTCTGAGGGAAAATAAATAAACTCGCATATATAATACTTTTA
This sequence comes from Heterotrichella gracilis, assembly GCA_032358255.1. NCBI lineage: Eukaryota > Xanthophyceae > Tribonematales > Xanthonemataceae > Heterotrichella > Heterotrichella gracilis. The sequence goes on along the minus strand of JAULBX010019965.1, from coordinate 196,645 downwards.
ATGAGCGCCAGCACGGACCTGGGGGGGCACACAGGAGGGTGAGCACAAAGGGCCAGGGAAGAGGGTGTACTATAAAAATTTCCATGTTATTTTGCAAAACTTTGTCACTTTAAGAAGCATCACCAGGGACGCATGCGGGGTGGGCAGTGCGGAACTCTATAACTCGCATCTTGTGCCCCAGTGTTATCAAACAAACATTATGCGGGATGTATACTATCGCAGTACACCTTGTCTGCCAATGCATGGAAGGAAGTGTTGTACAGGTTGTCACAGCCGCACCTCTTGAAGCTGCCGTACCCTCTGCTGCCCAGCACCAGCACGTCTGCTCCCCTCTGGTTGGCGTACTCAACGATGCTCTCGCCTACACCTGGTGGGAGGCAAATGGGCAGTGTGAGGCCACAAAACAGGTACACTAATGGGTGGTGGGTGGCGCATGATAGAGGATGTGCACCGTGCAGTCAGAGGGCGCCAGTGTGAGCTTGCGGGTATGCAGCAAAGGATTTGCACTGTCGTGTCCTCGGTCTGTTGATGCACACGGCTGTTCAACACGCAGCCTGTATGTTGGCTTACACTCATCCAATCAATGGATTACGAAGTTAACAGGCTGCATGTTGAACAGCCGAGTGCCCCCCCTGGGTGGCCTTGCCACACATGGAAATCCCATACCGCTGTCGTGCCAGGGCGCTGCTATGCCACCCCAACAATCTTGATTGGTGGGGCGGGACACGGCAACGTCCAGGCACTACAAAGGTATGGGGATAGTGTGTCGCCAAGCCGCATAGTCTGTATACGTAGGCCAGTAGCGTACCTGACGCGCCCCCTGTCGCGGGCAGCATGTGCAGGTGGATGTTGTCTGCTGGCACCTGAAAGCACGTGGACACAGTTTCACTCCCTTGTTTCCTGCTTGACATGTGCACTCCACTTAGTGCTTTCTTCCTGCATCACACGTGCAAGGCGTGTATGCAACAGGGAAACACACATCTGCAGCCCACTGGCAGATCTCGTGGCAAAGCAAAAGTCATGGACAGTAAAATTCCTTCTCTGCTGTAAGAATAATGAATCGAGGACCGAGAGTATCTTTCTCCTGTAGGAATAATGCATGTGATTTAGGCGTGTGGAGGGCGCACCCCCAGTCCCTGCGCCACCACGCTGCACTGCTTGAGCAGGGTTGTTGCGTTGGCCTCGTCCTGCTTCTTCTGCGCCTCCCAGGTGTGCGACATGGCGGCCACCGCACCCGCGGTGGCTATGGGTGCTGTTGGTGTGACGGCATAGCTGGCAGGCGGGAGCACAGACAGGACGTGCAGGTGGCCGCCCTCTGGAAATGGGGGGGAAAAGGAAGGAAGTGAAATTTGGAGGGTGGCACTGGCAGAGCCATCCCCGGGGCGCCTCAGACAGGAAGGCAAGGACAATCAATGGGCGCACGGCATGGCGGGTTTTAAGTACAGATATATAATATTATTATTAAATTATACGGGGCCACCAAGGTATCAAATGCACTGTAGACAAGGCCAAGACCAAGATGGTGAGCTTTAGAATTGCATGTCTAGGGCATTGATAAGCGAGTAAGCAGTACCTGGCAGCAGGTGCTTCACTGCCCACTTGAGGGCATGCAGGGCGGGTGCCGCCTCGTCCACGGATACGAACACCGTCTGAACCATTGAGCTTTGTTGAAACCACGCAAAGTCTGCACTGGGAAAGCTGTAGTCAACCTGCAGCGGTGGGTGGAGCAGGGGTCTTTAGGTCATCGTGCACACACAGCGTTGTCGAGGTTTGTGGGCGTGAACCCCAGGTGCTCATGGGAACCAGGCCAAACGCGCGACACGGAAAAGGATGGCACAATAGTGTTGTAAAGTATGAACTTGAGGTTCGGAGACTAGCGAGTTTGTTTGGGTGACGTGTGCCCCGTTCCGGCACCGCATGCATGTGCATGGCACACGGCACCGTCTGCGGAACCAAAGCCTTCTCACCAGTCAGTGCACGATACACACGAAGCAAACGGTTTTTGATGCGTCCTAATACAAACACACCTGTTGGTCTTCCTCGTGGATATTGTCGAAAAGTTAATAGCTGCTTTCGGAGATGGGCGCACATGCATGCACAACGTTAGACGAGAGAACAATAGTCTTTATAGTTGCGAAAGTGAAGTTTGTAGCCTCGGACACTGAGCCAAAAGAGCGTTTGCTTGGCTTATGAACGTTTCCGGGTTGATTTTGGTTGCAGTCGTATCTTGGCGCCATCGTCAATCGGGGGCACGTCACCTCTGTGCCCACCCCACATGACATGGCCAAATGCATGCATATGGGCTCACAATGCATGCATATACACGACTGGAAACACGGGGTAGTTCACAGTTTGTTGCTCTCGAAGGCTCCAACTCAGCCCGCAATTCCTGCTCTCAAGTGCTGTACTGCCGTAGCTGGGATACTTGTCACAAGTTGTCGGCAAAGGACGACTGGACATAAGGAAAACAGTGCGCAACGAAAAAGCCAGCGACCAAACGAACAAGTCGGGAGCCCTGTGCTGGGCGCACACGCACAACCCACCTGACTGCTCCTTCGACTTGGCAGAAGCCATTTTTGGCCTTTACCACTACACTTGACAGCCAAACCAACACAACCATGGACAGGAGCCTGCAGCTCTGCTGCAATGGTTTCAACATAAACTGGGTGATCAGTCCTGGAGTGGTGCAGTGGTGGGAAGACAAGGTACGTCTTACATGGCACCAGCTTGGACGTTGACTCGCACTTGGAGGCCACAAGTGTCAGAAATTTTGGTGTTTGCCGTTGCCCTCACTGCTGGTTGAGCAAAGGTTTGCCCAAGCTGAATAGCTCGGTGTACCCTGCAGGCCAAGACCTATGGACCAGTGCTATCTGGGGCGCTGTTTGGGGCTGGGTGGTGGTTTTGGGTTGACGCAGTGTGCTCAACTGACAGCAAGATCCCCTTTGTGCAAGTAAGTGCCTTTGTGCTTGCTACTGGCACTGTCGTTGCAGTTGAGTTTGTAAGCAGCTGACGGGTCTGTCCTTCTTGCAGTACCTCCCTGGAATCATCGCCACCATCGCCCTCATCATGATCAACGCTGTGCGAATGTACGTACAGGGGTTTGGTCACCCAGCACTCCCATGTGGAGCGCTGACTGGTTTCATCTTGTTGAAACCCTTGCCTTTGCTCACACTGGGTCCCTTGTTGCTGCAGGGAGGAGCTGCAGGAGCTGGACAACTTTGACGATGCAGCATACTGCCGGTCACGCATCTGGCTGTTCTTCTGCTACATGGTGTCCTTTGGCGCCATCGTGGGGTCTGTGGTCATACTGCTGCAGCACTACGTGGGCAGCACCATAGTATGGCCAGGTGTGGCTGGCATCTTCCAAGTCACGCTGGTTCTGGGCAGTGCGCTGCTGCTGTGGGTGTCACGCACTCCCACGGAATCCTCAGACAACTACATGGGGTTCTAGAACACGGGGGACTAAGGCGCCTTGACGAGGTTCTCATCACGTGGGGGTTGCGGTGTGAATATGTTCCAGCCATCACAATCTTTTGCTCATAGTCACAGCGGAACATACTCGTGGTAGAGGCAGGAAAGTAGCAACCTCCTTTGTTTTAGGTTATGTACAAGACATGCCCTGGTCTAGCGTGATGCCGGGTTGAGCTGACCATTTTTTGTGTCGCAAAGTACTGCACAAGCCCCATCTTTGCAACGTAGTTACAAGTTGATGTCAAAATACACCAATAGTTGGTACAACAGTTCCACTGTGGGATGGGTGCCTATCTGCAACATCTCAGGCTGCTGTAACTGTAAAACATTGTATGGGAAAACGGGTAAACTTGGGCTAGGCACGTACACTCCGCTACACACGGTGAAGGAAGATTCAAGCTCTAGCAGTTCTTGGCTCTGGATAAAGCCTCAGACAAGGTCCAATATGCACTGATACTCAGGCCAAACACAATACCGGCAACAGCAGATGGATGCACAGGGTTCTGATGCATGGGTGAGGGGGTGTCTACAAAATATTTGTGCTGGTGCGCATGCCCTTGCTTGCTATACTAGGCTGCGCATGTGGCACAATCCAAACGTTTGGCTGCACCATTGGGAGTGGGAGGCTTCAGTGCTTCCCTCCAACTGCGTCCTTCACTTTGTCCACCCCTTCTTTCAGCTGTTTCTGGTATTCCCGGTAGATGGTGTTCAACCGCGTGAACTGCAACACACGGCAAGCATGAGCTTCAACACATGATCCTACACTGTGAGTCACAATGAGGTTGATTGCCAGCAAGCAGAGATGCATGCAGGCCAACTCACCTCCTTTCTGTGGTGCAAGCACTCTAGGTAGTCGTCTCTCAAAGCTTTGCAGCTCATGGGGTCATCTGCCTTGGTGATGCACTACAAGCAACAAAAGGGAGCATCTCGGTTTCCAGTTGTCTACCTTCAACTAGTGCCTTTGAACCAACAAGCTTCATGTTTTGCAAACACCCACCTCAGAGAAGTCCATCCAGATGGGGTAGCACCTGCATGCACACAGGCGCGTGAGCATATAGCTTGGTTGAGAACGGCAAGATGGGTTGTTAACGACATACACACCTGCCAGCAGACCCTGTCAGGCCGAAGCCACTCGCCATTGCACTACAGCAAAGGTCACAAGTGCTATCAAGTCCCAAGTGGGGTGGGTGCTAGCAGGTGTATGCCTGGGGCATGGAGCCGCTTGTTGGTCGGAGCGCTCAAATACCGACTCGTCTGGAACACCTAGCAGAGGATTACTGAGTTGGCTTCACGTTTGTCTCACAAAAACCGTATGCATGCATAACACAGGCTTGATATGCTGTGCGGCCGATACATATTTTTGGAAATTCCCCCGAGTTTTATCAGGAAAAAGCCCAGTCCCAATTTTTGTTTCCAAGCCCGACTGGCAGTGGGCTCAACACCCCAGTGGGCTTGTTGTGCAACGCACCACTATTGTGAAGGGTAGTTAGAGATATAAAATAGTCCCCTTATTACCAAAGGGTCCGGGGGTCGATGACATTATGTGATGGTGTGTCGTTGAACGTTGACAATGTCACATTGACCCAGTGTGCACAGTGTGGTGTGTTGTACCTGGCTGGTCTCCTGTGGGCGTAAAGTTTCCCCTTCTTCCTGCTTGTTTCCTTGTTTTTGTCTTGAGCCACAGGGTTTGCGTAACTTACATAAAGAAGTGAGGTCCAGATTAGATAACTGTTCAACTACAACTGCACTTCAATGCAATTATGGGATATTCGTATTCATATTCCATTTCCAACCCACTGAATAGGAAAGCAGGATTAAATTGACGCTGCCCATGAACCCTTGATCATGGGTTATGCCAGGCAGTTGCCGTACTTGGAAATGTGGTGGCTTGTGTCGCCTGACCATCAGATGATGCATGCTGACGAAGTAGCCCTTCCGAGAGAATTACCCCACATAACCCCAACTAGTCTAGAAACGTTGCTCGATCACCTGCGACCCATCTGGGGCACGCATAAAACCTGTATGCTTCAAAATGCCAAATTTGGCTCAATAAAAGAAACTCAGGTCCCAGTGGACTGATGCTATCACGATTGCATTCACGAACACACTTACTTCTCACAATAGGCCTACATATATCCTGCCGCTGAGCGACAATCATCATAAAGGCTGTAATGAACCCTATAAACCCACCTAAATAAGGTGGTAACTCCTACACATACTACACAGTACCTCAGGATCTGAACAAATCCAAATTGCAAACCCAGCTGGAAAAGCATGCCCCTGAAAACACATCACCTGGAAGGGCGCATGGCCTGGCCATTGGCCAGGGGCCAAGCCATTGTGAAGCTGTTTCACAACACAAAGGTATATGAACAAACGGTCCAACACATTGTTGCATTCATTGCGTATTCATTTTGCCACACAGTGGCGCCCCCATCCCAGAGAGGTCGCACGTGCCCCTACACCAGCAAGCGCCAAATTGCAAAATCAAGCCTAACGGATCCTAATAGTACGCCGATCACTGCCTATCAGAATAACAGAAAACATAAACAATGAAAACACCCACCGCAGCAGAACCATATGCAACCCCCAGGCTGGCAATCCGCTCAGCCACGACAAATCCCCTCCCCTTCAACATGATCATCTCATGCGTACGTCGCTGACGCCCACCCTGGCCTCTGCTCAAAAGCCCCCGGGGCAGCCATTTCTGCGATGTTGGAGATGCGCACCTGGGGCCCTGAGTAGGTCACCCCAAGCTCGTGCAGCATCGCCATGATCTTGCCGATGATGACGGACCGCTCGCGCCCAGTGCGGCCAAGGTCAGAGCCTGCATAAGGCAAGGAGGGGTTGGCATTTGCATGGGCAGGGGAAGAATGGGGACAGCGTCAGAAATAGTGGGGATTACAGACCAACAGAGGCTATTTCCTGTTCAAGTGCATGGTTCATTTTGTAGCGAGGATATTGGAGATCACGTCTCCACATCTTGGACCCCATTCGAAAATTCAGATACAAACACAAGGGGGCTGCTGGCAGCGGGACCACACCCAGCCGATTGGACTCACAAAGCACAAATCCACGTATAACGCTGCTGTGATTGATTTTGGACATGGTGAGCCAGTGCACTGGTTCAGGGTCTAATACAGCGGCTGCGGTGATGAGTGGGCGTGGGTGCGCTGGCGCCTTCACCCCCCCTCCCACCACCCCTACCACTCACCATTGTGCGAGTACTCCACCCACACATTGAGCCCCACTTTGAGTGGGTCGGGCACTGCCTTGAAGCGCGCAGCGCATGACCCTGTGAACTCCTTGTCCAGCGACGACACGTGGCGCTGCATCATGCTCTCGAGGGTGTCGAGAACGCTGACAGGGGTGGAGATGTCAACCAGGAACTGCAAGGGGGGTGAGGGGCTGTCAATACCCTTTTCAATACTACTTATATCTAATTTAATACATTACTTGGGAGGAGCAGTGTTCAGTTGGATGGTGGCTTGGGAGGGTTGTGGCGGCGTGTTTGAGTTGGGGAATTGAGGTTTAGGGTTTTCACGGATAAGCAGGAGGCAAATGATGGGTAGCATGCGGCCACAAATGTTGCTCAGACATCGCAAGCGGAGGCAAGCAAGGCTCCAAGAGGCATGCGCGGTCCCTGTTAGCAAAGCAACAACTGCAAGGCTGCAAGTAGCACACAAGGTTCAACTGGCAGCAAGGGTCGCATGATCCGTACGCAGAAGCTCTCTCCCTTGTTGTATGATCTGGTGATGTTGATCAGCGGGTTGGCGGCCAGCAAGGGCACGGGCCACCACACCTTCACGCCATCGGAGCGCTTCAGGACAACCTGCGGGTGGCAGGGAGAGGGGATGGGTGCTGGGGCCAAATTTTGGGCCAACAGGGGTTTGGGGAGGCCGCTACATGCCAACAGTTCAAGTGGGTCCAAGGGTAACAAGATGATCATGCTCCTTGGTGAGGGCAAATGTATGTCAAGCAAGGGGTGAGACCAAATGCCGGTCAATGTGTGGTGAGGTGACTTGAAGTCCCTTGGACAAACTTTGCAGGCCAACTAGGGCAGGGGGCCAAACGAAGGTGAACGAAAATGTGAGGCTGCATGCAGCCTAGCAAAGCACCGGAATGCGTGAACCATTGACAGTTTATTTACGTATTCATTGACATTGACAATATATTTCCTTACTCACTAGCAAGCCTGTAAAGGCCCCGCCCCTCACCTGTGCCAGCGAGATCTCCTCCACCGTGTGGAAGTCCCCTGACAGGAATATGATGTCCCCCACGTCAAAGGGGTGCACCGAGAAGATGTACCACGTGTTCTCAAACATGGCCTTGGCGCTGTTGCCAAACACGAAGGTGAATGCGGTGATGATGGGGATGAGGGACACAAGCACCTTCCACACGTCCGCCTGGGGAGGGGAGGAGAGTAAGTTAAATTGATGAATCATTAATAATAATATATATATGACCCAATGACCCCTGGTTCCCCCTCCTGGGCCGGTGCTAAAAAATCAACTGTTGGAATGCCAGCAGCAATGCTGACAGTGTGGAGTTGTTCAGAGCTACATCCTGACTCCCCACCGCCTCCACCACCACCACCACCCATCCCTCACCTGCAGCACCACCAGGTACAGCACGAAGAACACTGCGTGCACCCCAAACCCAACCACATACTCCAGCACACCAACCACAGCCTTGGCGTCCTTAAGGGTCAGGGCAAGGTTCCTGCGCTGGTTGAAGGAGGCAAGCACCATCTCCTTCATCTCAGTCAGGGAGCAGGAGCCGTCCCCGTTTTGGTCGAATAGCGCAAACGCCTCCTCGGCCTTGCCAGGGGGGAGGAAGTATCGAAAGTCGTCCAGGATGACCAGGGGGCTGCGGGTGAGGGGTGGGGGGTGAGGGGTGAGGGTGGGGGGCGAGGAGGGGGCTACAGGGTGGGGTGGGTGATGGAGCAGGATCCATTCCCGTTGGTGGCCACGGCCTAGCTACACATGCTTTGAAAATGTATAAAAGGAATAAACTATAGAAGTGGAGACTTTTACATTGTCCATTGTGATGACATGTATGCATCCATGATTATTTAACATGATTGTAACACAATGCGAATTTATTAAATTAGAGTATATATCAGATATAGGTATCACCTACCGCTCCAGGTCCGACTTCACGTTCCAGAAGAGGTAGAACGCCAGCTTCTTGGCCTCCTTCTCAGTGGTCACGCTCTCAGAGTGCACCGCCCGCCCCATGCTGTCCGCAAACGTGAAGTTGAGGTGCGTGGTGCGGATGTGCTTGGCCAGGCGGTTGATGCGTTTGGGGTCAAATTCAGCGCCCACCAGGTCTGATCCCCGGGAGAGGTTGCGGGGGTCCGTGACAGGGGCGTGCGCAAGCATGTGGCCGATGTCGCCGGGGATGGTGCTGCATTGGGGGGGTTGAGGGTTAGGGAGAGTGTTGGTGCTGGGTGGAGGAGGAGGGGATGGGAGGATATGGTCAGATGTCGTGAGATTGGAATTGGGGTGAATTTGGGTACGTGGGGTGGTGCATGTGGCTGATGGTCCTGAGGAATTCTGTTGGTGGGAATGGGATCAGAGGACTGGTACTGCAAACCACTGCAAGCCATTGCATTCACGCCACTTCCAGGCTGTCACCAACAGGAAGAGTTTGAATTAACCAACCTGCCCAAACCCGCATGCGTGCCAGCACGCGTCCATCCTCATCCAACCCCAGGTCCAAACCCGACCAAACCCCGATCCAACTCCCCAGCCAACCCCTTACTTGATCTGCGTCCTGACCCGAGCGGGGCCCCGCTGCGCCTGGGATCCCAGGTTGGGGCTGGCCCCTTCCTCGCTGATGCGCGACCCCTGGCGAGAGTGGTGGCCAAAGCGTCCATCCTCCGCCGCCTGTGACGTCAACATACATGCAGATGAGTCAGCATTGTGACCCGCGACAAGGTCAGCATACACGCATGATGAGGTCAGCAGTTTGACATGCAACGAGGTCAGCCTAAATGACGAGGCGATAGATTTCCCCCACCTTCTCTGCCACGCACTGCCCTCTGCAAGAACCGTAATTCTAAGTCACCACTGCGCCTGTCAGAACCCTTTACAACCTAGGGGTTGCCCCGTACCTGCTCCGCCATCGAAGCCCTGCGCATTGCGTTCTGCATGGCTGAGATGCCCTGCAGGTCATGCTCCCTGGTGCGCTCAGCAAGCTCCATGGCCTCCTGCAGGAAGGAAAAGGAGAAAGATAATACACATAGTGAACTTGGACAGCGGCATTAACAGACAGCAGAAAACCTGGAAAGAGTGAAAATGAAACAAACATGATGTCTGCTTTAGTATCAGATATTTGCCGCATGTATGCATAAAACGCCGGCTTTGACAAAAAGTAAGAAAATGAAAATGCCAATAGCTAACATGCACACAGCCACTACGAAAAACAGCCACGAATCCCATGTGTGGAGGGGAGGGGGTGCCCCGTCAAGGGTGCTACAATATTTATTCATTTCTCGACTTTTTTTGGCTGCGGGTGGACTGGTGATACGCGGTGCGATGTGTGGGTGTGCACACCTGCATGGCCTCTGATGTCTCGTTGCTGAGGTGGCGCTTGCTGGGGCGAGCCAGGTGGGTGAGGGTTGGGGGCTCGGTAGGGGGTGGGCCACCGCCACCTGGCACTGGCTTGGTGTCGAAGGGCGAGGCCAGCCTTGAGCCCTCTGGCGGGTTGAGGTCCTGAACAGACTTGGAGGGGCGCAGGCCCAGGTAGGCCAGCGTGCTGAGCTGCAGACGGAGGTGGAAAACATTTCATCGGGCGCCGCGGAATAGAGAGGGGAAAAAGTCATTTCATTCAATAGTAATACCTGTAACAAACACTGAAAATGAAATAGAGGGGGGCTACGCTGTGGACAGAAGACCGAGTTGTGGGGAATTGCCTTATCGTATCCATGTTGGCACCATCGTGCCTAGAGAGACCAAGAGGGTGCACTGGCCACAACTAAGATTTGGAGAGGCAATGCAGGGAGACCAGCCTGCTGAGCTGCAAATCGTGAATGTACTCGTATGCATGCATAGGCTGTATGGATGTGGAAACGGGCACCTACTTTCTCCTGTTTCAGCCGCGGGAACAGCTTTTACCTTTGAGAAAACAAGATCACATGTTTATGTACTCATGCTTGATGTAGGGGGCAGCGATGCCCATCAAGCCCACATCATCGCCAGGGCTGCAGAGTCTATACAACATATAGTACAACACATAGGTATACATAGGTCTACAACACCATGGGGGCGCACTCATCTGAGTGTGTTGCCTAACAAAATGGCCTGTCTGGAGGAGTTCCAAGGTGAGGGGGGAAATGTCATTGTGATATTTGCACCCATACTCATGCGATACAAAGATTGTTCCCACCATTCAATGTAAGGTGCACATATAGTTGCAGGCCCACCTTTTTGCTCTGCTTGGGGTGTGCGCTCCCCTCGTCCATGGACTCGTCATATGAGACATCCGGCTGGGGGAAGTCATGGGGCCGGGGCTGTGCAAGCACGTGGAGGAAATATTCCTGGGGCACAGCCACAACACATTCATAATTGTCGTGACTCATCGGTAAGAGGCGTAGAGGTCCATTGGTAATGGGCATAGAGAAATATTCACTTGAAGGCCATGCAATACCAACCATTGTTTCACACGCTCCTGAGTGACTGTACATGATGCATCCCCCGCGCGCTTGACCCACCACCCCCTACCCCCACACCCTGACAGCTGTAATGCAGCACCCAGCCAGCGGTGGCTTTGGGTGAGACTCCTTATTGGCTGTATGCAAGCTGGTGATCCCATCCCGCTGCTGGTGGGTCAAAGCACTGATATGGGCCGGATGAATCCATTCACGCACATACAGCCCACCAAAAAATTCAACCAAGTCCGACTCCCGCTTAGTGTCAAAATGCAGATGCTTCCATTGGCCAGAATTTCTAGCTTGAATTTGTGGAAATTGCACAGATGGCACTGCGTGTCGAGGGTTGTGATGCAAATAATCCCTCTCCTGCCTGAGTGCCTCTTTGTCCTTTGTGACGCAAATTTCAATATTCACTCACCTGCATGAACGCCTGTTTGTCCTTTGTGATGCAAATTCCAATAATCACTCATCTGCCTGAGCGCCTGCTTGATCTTTGTGGTGCACATACCAATGAGCACTCACCTGCCTGAGCGCCTGCTTGATCTTTATGAAGAATGTCTCCTTGTGGAAGTGCAGCCCCACCGCCTTGGCAATGAAGGTCTTGAGCAGGTTGGCGGTAAAGAAAAGGGTGATGATGCCGATGATCTAAAGAGGGTGGGGGGTAAGAGAGCCTCAGGGATACAATGAAGGTGAACTGAAAGTGGAAATGGGGGATGTAAATGTAAGTGATCTGACAAAAGGTCTACGGGCCAGGGGTGGAAGGGGAGGGCCAGCCACAGGCAATGCTGATAACTTGAAGGTAGTGAGCAGATTAGCGATGAAATCGAGACCGGATGCAAATGGAATTCTGAGGGCTGGTAGGTCTTCGATGCTGACTTGATGCAGGGTTGATGGTACGAAGGAAGCAGGGGCAATTGTTGATCATTTGATTGACCATTTGAAGGGGGTTTTCTTGAGGACATGTGCATTAAGGGCGAGGGACCGGCTCAAGGGCTCAGGTCGTGGCGCTCACCTGCAGACAGATCCTGTGCACGTTTTTGTAGCTTGTGTCCTCCGAGTTGACCGGCTTGGACATGAGGCCAGCAAACAGGGGCAGGAACAGCGCCGAGATGAACACGCGCGCAATGTGTTTCTGCAATGCACAATGGGCGCATTTTAGGGGTAACAGGTAGGGTTTAGGGTGTTGGTTTAAGCAGGCAGGGGCAGGAGGAGCATGGGGATCAAGGCGTGCTTTGCGTTTCTGCAATGCATAAGGGGGGCATTTTTGGGCAATCAAGTGCTGGGGTTTGAGATGATGATGGGAAGTGTCGATGGTTCTGCTGACAGGCGGTGACAGGGGCAGACTAAAGCAGTGAGATGAAAGCGCGCGCAGCGTGTGTCTGCACAGAGTACCTTGGGGTGGAGCGTGCTGTTTGCAAATTAGGGCACAGGGACCTCCTCCTACCATATCCAGCCGTTCTTATCTACAAAGGCTGAACCTTGTCCTCCGCATGATAAGTAAAACACAGTAAAACACACAGTAAACACACAGTAAAATCACCACTAGAAACGACCCACAACAGGAGACTTACCCTTGTTGAGTACATGAAGTAGACCACCTTGTTGTTTGTGAAGAACTGCCACTCAATGAACCTGGACAGCACCCACGTGAGCAGGGTGCCCAGCCAGTACACAGGCACCACCGAGGCAAACAGCAGGAACCAGCGCCACAGCGCGTAGTCGAGCCAGCCCTGCGGCGCATGGGAGACAGGGTTAGGTTTAGGGTTTATTACAGCACGGGCAATAGCCAGTGCGCCAGGGAGGCAAACAGCAGGAACCAGCGCCACAGCGCGTAGTCGAGCCAGCCCCGCGGGGCATGGGACAACACAGGGTTCAGGTTTCAGGGTTGATGACAGCAAGGACAATAGCCAGTGCGCCAGTGAGGCAACCAGCGGGAGTAGCGCCACAGCGCGTAATCAAGCCAGCTCTGTGGGTCTTGGGAGACAGGGTTTGGGGTTGAGGGTTGATGATAGCATGGGCAATAGCCAGTGCGCCAGGGAGGCAAGCAGCAGGAACCAGGGCCACAGCGCGCACTGGAGTCAGCTCTGCGGCGTAGGGTTTGGGGTGCCTGCTCTGGACATGGCGGAATACTTATTCAATGACTATCCCCATGGGTGGCTGCACCAGCACCATTTGCAGTTTGTGGTTTGCTAATCAAAGGCCCTGAGTTTGGCCCTGAGTCAGAGCCACACCTCACTGCATTTAGGTTTAGGGTTTTGTTATGCAGGGCCCTACCGCATTGGACCCGGTGAGCAGCAGCGACATCCCCGCAGCCAGGAACGCCACCGAAACCATTGAGGGTTTAGGGTTTAGGGTTTTATTCTGCAGGGCCCTACCGCATTGGAATCTGTGAGCAGCAGTGACAGCCCCGCTGCCAGGAACGCCACCGACACCAGTATGGGCGTAGCGGTCACCCAGAACTTGCGCCGCCCCATCTTGCGCTTGATCATGCCCGCCAGATCGTCGTCGTAATCGTCGTCCTCGTCATCCAAGTCCTCCATCTGGTAGTCGGATCAGCAAGGAGGATCAAGGTGGGTGCATCATGAAATGGCAATGGTTGGATGGCAAACACAGCTACAGGCCTGACTGGCAGTACAGTTATGAATATTTGTTTGTAGTTTTGGTTGCATTCATATGCCATGGTTGGATCTTGTTACTTGTTACGCTTGGAACTTCACGCTTCTATGGGGCACCTCCAATCATCGCAGAATCATGTTTACAGCAAAACCACCGACCATACCGTGATCACGTCGTCCACCTCCCTGGCCTCTTTGCCCTCCTCAGTGGGGCATTCCCCGATGGCAGACAAGGGGGAGGGCTTGTGAGAGGGGCGCGGGGTGGGGACCGAACCATTGGGACCCGGTGCCTTGCCATTGGGAACAGGGGGCTTGCCTTCTGATGGCTCCGAGGGTGAGGGCAGGATGGGCTGGTGGTCGTCTCCCACTTGGTGGTTGGTGGGAGGCTTCGTGATATCCTGGTGGGCAGGAAGCGAGGTGTGAGGGTATGTGCATGTCATATGTATGTGAATGTCATGCAGCGTGTGTGACGGTAGCGTGTGTGAAGGCGGTCGCCACAGCGGTTCGACGCCAATACCATGAAGTCCTAGAGCACAGGTCCTCAGCCCTTGTGTAGAGAGGGTGGATGTGGCGCGACGACAAACATGACAAAATGCTTTTGGGAGGCATGGTGATGCCATGACGCACACTCTGAGGGTGGATGTGGCGCACACTCAGTTCGGAGGGCAATTTGGCATGCAGCATGACTTCATTTCAACAATCTTCGGAGTGAAAACGCGAATGCCAGACTTGCATCATGGCAGCTAGCACCAGGTGCACTTCGGCCTCATCCTGCCATCACAAAACCCTTAGTGTAGGGTTTGGCACGGAGAACCACCGACTCGCCTTGGATTGTCGTTTCCTCAGCAGGTGTTTGAACTTGGCAATGCCAGCGGTAGCAGGCCTGTCTGAGGCGTGCAGTACCCCGTTCTCACCCCTCGGGCTGCCCACTTGTTCCCCTGCAGGTCGCTCACGACTGTGGGTACATGGGGATGGAGAGTTCCCACCCGTTGACACCCGGAGTTAAGGCTCTGGCCTACTCTGCTGTTTGTTACTGTCAGCTTGGACCAATGGCACAAGCCACATTGGAGCAGCAGGAGTGTTGGTGGATCTGTGCACCCTAAACCCTAAAATGCTGACATTCTGACCGCTGCCAAGTGTAATGGCGGTGGCCGCACATGATCTGTGGACCAGTCATGGTTGGAGGTGCAAAACCTCACCTTGTTCGCCTGCAAACCTGGCATCGGCTCCACTGAAAGACTGTAAAACTTGTTTCACCAGCTCAAGATTCTGCGCAAAGATAAACCAGGGGCCAAGGTTAGTGCCCTAGGGCAGTGGATTCCTTTGAGGAAACTCAAGACACAGTCTATCTGACAGGCTTCTGGGAACCAGAAATAACGCAATACTTTGCACTTACCTCAGCCGTGAGAGTCCCTGACTCGTTTATGCTTGCAATCTCGGTATCTATTCGTCGGTGGAGTTCCAGCTCGAGTTCATCTGCAGTGGACTAACAGTGTTTACAAGCAACCACGACACGAACAGACCACACCATGGTGCTCTTAAAGCGTTGCACTTTCATGTATGTCACTGCTGCAGCTCCAGCCAGGGGCAAAGCGTGCATGCACATGTTTTTTGTACATGGCACCGCTCCACCCGACCACAGTCATTTGCCACCAGGGGCCCCACCTGAGGGTATGAAACTGATGTCTTGTCGGTAGGAAGCAGCGGAGGTCTGCGGGGTCAGGATAGGCCCACTTGGCACGTTGATAGGGTCCAGTTGTGGGGGTGGAGCGACTCCTCGTGTGGGGCTTTGAGTCAGAGGGCCCATCTTGATGACATGGTCCTTTGGCGATCTAGGGACACTATGCGTTGTGCCTGCTTTTCCGTCTGCCATCCTGGCCCTCCTGCTCTGTCAATTTCCCATCCAACGAAGTATAGCTGGTCGAAACTGAACGCACTTGCCACTTGCTAAGAAGCTACGGCTGGGGGTGCATTTGCGGCTCGGGTGCATGCATACTCACGAGTGCATGCACGTTTGACTTAAACCAGGTAAGCAGTGAAGAAGGTCAAGTAACCGAAGAGACATCCCGAGGCAGTGGCCCTTTGTTAACTTGCTCCGCCTTTCAACGCCCTTGCGCCGAATTAATGCTGCATGTTTTTTGGAGACAGCGAAATCCTAACGAAGGGTTCCAAGCAAACAATAATTAACCTCAAGGTTTAAACCAATTGGGGAATTTTTAAAGTTTTGTCTGATTTCTTACGACAAGAATGGAAAGGTCCCAGGTGACCATGTGACTTGTGCTTTGTAGAGAAATCACACCACTGGTGCATTTAGGATATAAGGTAACAGGCAGGCCACCACCGCCTGTATGCTACCAAAAACGTATGACCCAACGCAACATAAGGCGCACAACCACAAAAGGGTTCATGCAGAAGTACTGATACATAACTTGGGTAATGCCATGTGTATTGTATGGCACCTAAAAGTAACACAGAATAGGCAATATGCCATCAAGTGCCCCTTAGCAAAGCACCCTCTGGTTACTGCAACACCACAACCTGCATATCAACAAGAGATACTGCAGTGAACATTGCATGGCATAGCGTTTGGGAATGAAATTACGCAAAAAGGCGCAAGCAGGATCTGGAATTTTCACTCCTGGCGCGTCCAACAGGCAAACAGCTGTGTCGCAACAGACAAGTCAAATTGTCACAAAAATAGGCAACCAAAAACACTGACTTTACTTTGTGACAGAAAATAGGCAACATATACATGTCACAAGTCGGGAAAAACAACACCGCTACAAACAGGAATAAAACATAAAACCTATCACAAAAGCACAATGTAATTCAAAACATTAAGCGTCAGGTGGACGCATCCATTCAGGAGGGTGTGAGAGGGAACGTCACACCAGCTACTGCCTTGGCGTGCAGGGGCACAACCGGGGGAACAAAGAAATCCAGCAGTGCACAAGCCAAACATTGGTGCTTTCACATGCACGTGATAACAACGATTGTAATACAACATCCGAAATGCTGTACATGGTCAAAAATCTGATGAGATGTCTTGCATCAAAGAAATATAGGGAAGGCAAAGTAGAGCACGAGCCAATGCCCAGCCTTGTACTCCTAATGCACGAGGTCAAGCACCTGGAGATGTTTTGCAAACGGACATCTCCAGGGTTGTATATGCAAATAGCGCACAAGGCATGGTCCATGCACTTGCAGTCTGCCTCACGCTTGGGCAATGCCCTGCCATGAGGTCAGGGCCCGTCATGTCATACCCCAGTACAATTGGCTGAGTACAGGCCTACTCTGCAGCCTGAGGAAGCGGGCAATGGTTAACGCACCTGCCTACAAGCTGTGGTTCATAATCAGGTCCAGGTCACCAATCTCCCCAGGCCACATCATATACATTGGTGAGGCGCCGGCCACATTTTGATGGCTGCCATACGTGCTCCTGGGCCTGACCACCTTGGGCATCTTCATGTCCCTCCCCCCCTTGCTTGACCTCCCCACCTTCACGATCAGATCAAGGATCACCTCCCCTCCCTGGGAGCCATTTGCTGTGACAACAGTCACTGGGGTGTGGGGACTGCCTGGCTTGAGTGCGACATGTGGCATTCCCGTTTTCCAGTAACTTGCTACCTTCACGGGCTTTGGCTGGTGAGAATGGTTGCTGGCATCCTTCTGGGGTATAGGTGGGGGGCGGGCTGCCTTGCGTCGGCGAACCTGCAACAGGCAACGGGGAGTGAGCCAGGATGGCACGAGCATCCTACTGAAAACATCATTAACCCCTGATTCGGTCACGATGCTTGCCTCAGAAAATTTAACAAGCAAATTATTATGCAAACCTTCGTGATCAGCTACTTCGCTGATTATCGATAATGGCCTACATAAAAAATAGAAAGTGGTCCTACAGGTCATGGTGCAGAGATTGACAGAGCACACAGATAGGCTTGGAGGATGTGGGCCGGGATTAGGGTTTAGGGCTTGTGGTTTACTTTTAGGGCTAATGCAGTGGCGCACAAACAGGCGTGGAGCCTACTGTGACATGTTGGTCCAGTTGCAGCCCTAGAAGTTAAGGGTAGGGCAGGTGCAGTGGTGCTCACCAAGACCAGGGTAGCCAGAGCCATCACCAGCACAATGATGATGGTCAGTGTCACCGCCACTGCAACGGCTGCGGTGTGGCTGTGGGAGCTCCCGATGGTGGTAGTGGTGGTGGTGGCGTTCCTCTGACCATCAGACCCAGGCACCATGGTTGCGGGTGGAGCCAGGGCAATGGGGTATTCCTGCGGGGTGAGACACATACCATCAATGGGGTGCAAGGATTCTTCACGTGCAGTGGGCACAGGCGTTGCGTGGTGCGCGCAATGACTCTGCAGCTAATGTATTCTTTTGCTCCCCAGTCAGTCAAAGAAGTTGTGCTGCTCCACACTTGATTTAGAGTTTAGGGTTTAGGGTTGAATTAGTCGGTGCACAGGTCCCCCACCTCTCCATTGATGGTGATGTCAGATCCGGGTGCGATCGCCAGCTCCAGGCTGGCCATTGCATTGGCCAGGCTGCCATCAGCCGCCGCTACCACCAGCCCCTCCACTGCAACACCCTCCTCAGGGGCGGCAAGGACCAGGTCGAGGGTGATGGGGGTGGTGGGGATGGCCAGCAGGCGGCGGGTGCCAATGGTAGCAGCGGTGGTGGTGTGTGTGGCGGTGGCTGCTGTGATTGTCACCGCCAGTGCATCGTCTTGGAGCAGGGTGGCCAGCGCACTTTGCAGCGCCTCTTGCTTGTACTTGGCAATGGTGTTGAGGGCAATGCAAGCGTCTGCGCGGGGAGGAAAAAGAGGGGTAGGGTTGGGCTAGGGCTTTTGTTAGAGTACAAAATGAACATGCTGCCATTCAGTTACAATGTGCAGTTTATAGGGACCAAGGGTTTTAATATTGTTAAAAGCACCAAAAGAATGGGGTAGGGATGCGCAGAATTTATTGCTCAATCACAGAAGTGCATGTTCCTCTCACCTGCCAGCACGTGCATGGTGACGGTGACATTCATTTGGGCCAATGACGGCGGCTGTGCAGGCGCCTGCGCGGGGCTGATGCTGTTGACAAAGTCCTTAAGGGTCAGCGTCTTTATGAGCTTGGTGCCTCCGCTGTAGTACATGTTTGCCTGCAGCTGGCCTCGGAAGCCATAGTAGTCCACGCTCACGTCGTACACCTGCAGGTCGTGGAAGGACAGGAGAGGCGAGGGTCAGGAGCAAGGGGAGGAAGGGTGCAGTGTGCTAGTGAACAATGGCTGGGGTTGCGCTGGCTGAGGGAATAGGGAAGAAAGGGAAATCTGCCTGTTTTTATTATTAGGCGCAGAGGAGGCATTTCCCTTCTACCCATTGGATCTCGAGCCATTATACGGTCACTATCTATACACATGTGAACCACCAGAAACACTTTATGCATTATGTAATCCATCAAACCCTCTAGGGTTTTGCTGGGCACGTACCCTGGCGCCATTGTCCTTGACCAGCGGCAGAGCGTAGATGATTGCCGTGAGGTTGACCCACGAGGGCATGTCAGCTGCCCCCAGCACGTCCATCATGGCAGCCACAATCCCCGCATCGCTCATGTGGTAGGTGCTGCCCATCCAGTCATCCTCCTCGGGGGCAGGGGAGGGGTCTGGAACCCCTGTTAGCGTGACGCCTTGGACCGTGTGCATGGCGATGTCGCACACCGACACGCCGTAGCCCGCTGCTGCGATGGATGTAGGTGCCCTGGCCCTGGCAGGGGATGAACATGCGCATGCCGGTGGGAATGGAAATGTCCTGCACCAAGGGGAGGAAAGGAGGGGCCTGGGGGAGTCAGTCACCGTACTTGGGTGTAATGGCGTCAATAGGTGCTTTAGGGTTTAGGGTTCTTGGTGACTTACTGACTCCACACAGGTGCAAGGCAACTGGATTTGGCTATGAGGTAAGTAAGCAGCACACCCACAGCTGAC
Source organism: Heterotrichella gracilis (assembly GCA_032358255.1). NCBI lineage: Eukaryota > Xanthophyceae > Tribonematales > Xanthonemataceae > Heterotrichella > Heterotrichella gracilis. Next base: position 176,941 of record JAULBX010019965.1, on the reverse strand, counting down.
ACAGGTTGAATTCAAGCTGTCTTTATGTACGTAATAGCTTGGCTAATACGACACCAGGACCAATCACGGCAGGGACCCTAAACCCTAAACCCCTACCTGTGCGCAGGCTGGGTTCAGTGTGCCCCCGTTGGCCGAGTCATAGCCAACGGATATGGTGGCGTGGGAGATGCCGCCGCTGGATATCTCTATGGCAGACAGGGCGGTGGCTTTGGGCTGCACCAGGGGCAGGAGGGGAGCTGTCAGTCGGCGTTTGCGGGGCCCCTACCTCCAAATTAGTAGGGGATGCTTCCACTTAAGGGGCTTGCCCTTGAGGGCTGTGGGTGGGTGGGACCTACTCACTTCAAACTTCACACTGGTGGGCTGTGGGCTCTTAAATTCAGGCTAATGGACAAAATACCAGTATCTGCTCTACTTGCTCAGGACAGGCATGTTTTTGTGCCGTGGTCCTATTCCTTCACAGGTGCGTGCAAACGCCAACTGCACGCACAGACACCTCCCCAGGCATGCATGCATTGCACTGGACCAAGTCTGTACGGATGGGTTTCTTGCAATCTCCTACCAGCCTCATGGCCCAGAACTGCGTGCCGTCTGCCCGGGTGGAGGCACAGCTATCGCAGCTGTTGTCCAGGGTCTTTTAGGGGTTGTTGAAGCCAACCATGGAAGACTGTTTTGACCCGCTGTATAGGTTCTCCATGCCACCTGCGCAGGCGTAGAGAAAGGGTTGAACCAACCATTGGATACTTAGAGGGTTCGGGTTCTGGTGGTGGTGGCCGTGGGTGTAGACGAAAAGGCAAAAGCAGATGCATGCATGCATGTGCCAGTGAAAAAGCTCTCCGGAACCAGCTGCAAAGCGTGTGATCAACGTCCATAGGCATGATCAGCTTGTTTTGCACTCGTTGTTCAATTTGCTTACCGCAAGTGTACTTGTACTTGTGGTGGAGGCCTAGGGTGGCGCTGGTCTGGCCGATTGCGAGGTCGCACACCGCCAAAAGCATCGCCACTTGCAGCAGCAGTGGGGTCCTCAAGGGACTTCGGATTGCTGCCATCGTTGTGAAAGTTGGAAGACAGGTTGTTTGTTTCCCTGCAATGTTGGCATTGGGTGTTAACTGAGTGAGGGGCCAGAGCAACGGACCGCTATTGACCCCTGACCTGGAGGCAACACGGTTAACGTTTGGAGCACTGCACGAGATAGTCTGTTCCAAAACACTGCCGTTTGCTGACACAGCATAGACCTACCTTCGGAGTTTGAAGTTCGTGGTGGTGGAGGAGGTTAAAGCAGACACGACGGGCGACGAAAGCCAGATCAGGTTTAACCGAGCATTTCAAATCCTTGGCAGACTGCAAGGAGACAGGTGGTCGATGGGGCATAAAGGAGTGGATAGGTGCGCGTTTGTGTGAATGAAAGCAATACAGCTGGCTTTTATAGGTGTGCAAACCGCGACTACAACGCGCTTTTCACGCCGGGACACGCTGACACACCAAATCGTGTGGGGTTTAGTCATGGGAGGTGCTGACACGGGATCCGGATGGCGCTGGCATCCGGAAGCATCCAGGGTGGTCTGACCACCTGGAAGTTAGGTGCTGAGAAAGAGCAGAGGATAACTGGAGGGGAACCAAGCCTTGGCAGTGGGCCGCTATATGCATGCATTGCAGATCCTGCTGCAACGCGCTGGTGAAAGACGGTGGGCTGGGCTGGCGCTTGTATAGAAACGAACAAGATTTTGCAACATATGCATCAAGAAGCTGTCTTACACAGATGTTTGGTAACAGGCAAGGCCAAGTGTTGGGGCCATGCATGGCAATGAGCAACGCGACACTAGATGCATAGCAATGGCCCTTGATAAGGTCAATACTCAGCACCGGTGACAAGAACTGACGCCAGAAATAAAAAACCAGTTATCTTGCTACATACTTTCTGCGTAATAAAACTTGTGGTTGCCTTTTAACCATTGCTGTTGCGATTGTCTTCCTTTGTGGGTCAACAGCAACAGCAAGGGAATGTTTTCGAGCAAAATGCAGGAGAATACAAGCAAAGTGGTATATGGTATATCATCTACACCGCTTATCTACTCTAATACCAACAAAAATAATCCCCAATATGTTTTTCCTGTGATTTTCCAACATCGTCTCCTAAACCCTAAGCATGTCTACATGTTACAGCTTTACAACCACCTTGCCCACATTGGTCCCCTCCAGCATGTAGTCAATGGCATCCGGGATTCGGTCCAGACCCTCAAAGACCTGAGGGTCGATAAGAGCCTGAAGCTTGCCTTGGAAGTAGAGGTCGAAAACCTCCTTCTTGCACTCTACCAGCTTGGAACGATCCTGTGCAGAAAGCAGTGCAATTCAGTGAAGGACGATGACTTGGATCCATGGACGATGTATTGAACCGTGTGTGGCAGTTGTCATTATTGCAACAATACCAGCAAGCACATGCAACACCTGGACCTGGGTTTTGCTGATACCATATTCATTGCTGACTGCCATGTCAGACTCTGTCAAATTCTCTGCAACAAGCAGTTTGTTTGTACGCTCACCGTTGTAAACCTTATATAAGGAATAAGGGATATGAACAAAGAACCAGTTTGTAGGGCTCACCGTTGGCCAAACTTGCCCATAGATCGTTTGATTGCCGCGCTGGATGGTTTGGCCTCCCCAGAAGATCTCTTCGCTGGGAGGCAGCTCATCAACAGGCTTGGTTGGGGATGATGTGTGGGGATACTCTGAGATGTATCCCACCATCAGCAGTTTACCATGATCCCCCAGGTGCCTCAAGGCGGTGCTGCGCAGCTGACCTCCTACCCCTTCGTAGATGACGTCAATCCCTTGGGGGTACTCGTTGGCCAGGACCGTATCCACGTCCTGCACACAGGGCCAATGCGTAATGCCGCGCCACAAAAGTTGCATAAGTTACGTGCAAGGCTGTGGCATCGGAATGGCATGCAAGACTCAAAAGCTCTGAATCTGTGGATATCATGATCAGCTTTCCGCCAATTTTCCTGATAACAGAAAACTGCTGCTGCACCCAGGTAACAGCAACTTGATTGGACCTCTGAAGGCTGGCTTGGACTCAGCAAGCTTGAAGACCAGACGGTTGTTATATACGTTATACCAGTAGCTATACCTCAAAAGTATCCCACAGAGTGGTGCACGTCAGTGCCGCGTGCAATAGAATCGTTTCACCCCCTCACCTCCTCCCGATAGTTGATGATGCGATCAGCCCCCAGCCCACGCAACGCCTCCACCTTGCTGGGCCCCCCACACGTGGCAACCACATGGCACCCCATCGCCTTGGCAACTTGCACAGCAAACTGGCCAGTACCGCCAGCTGCTGCTGTGACCAGCACTGTTTGGCCTGGCTGCAGGCCAGCAGTGACCTGCACCACAACCCCAAAGGGTCCAACTGGTCAGAATAGCTCAAATTCTACATATGGGCTGCATGTTTATCATTTTTGCAGTAAACTGTAACCTAGCAGTATAGACGTATCAGCTGCAGGGATGTCCCATCCAACTTTTTTGTGGCAAGCCCTATACCGCAATACCGCAATGAACTCTATGACAAGGCTTTGATGGTTGTATGTACCCGGCTTTGCAATGGTTTTGACAGCATGTTTTGTGCAGGCTTCCACCCTCACCTTGAGTGCCGCAGCCGCCACCACCCCAGACAATGTGATTGCCGCCACGCCAGCTGTCGCCTCAGGCACGGGAGTACACATGGCTGCCTTTGCGGTCACGTACTCTGCAAACCCATTGGCGCCGTTAAAAGCCACGGCCTGACCCACCTGCAGATGCATATTTGTGTTGCAAACGCAATATTGCAACATTTTATTCAATTTAATGGCTCATAGATTCCATAGAGTCCAGTCGCATGTCATGACTTGGCCCAACCCCAGCAGTCTCAGTTGAAAGCAGGTTGACATTTCGCTAAGTGTATGGGAGGGGGCATAAATGTGGCCCAGATGTACCCAGCACCAAAACACCCAGCAGTACCTGCAGTGACGCCACATCTTGCCCAACAGCGGCAACAACCCCACACCCCTCAGCGCCAAGCGCAAATGTGCCAACGCCCTGATTCTTGGCAAACCTGCACATAAGAATCCCATGTGATCAGATTAAACAGCTGGCGCAACAAACTTGCCTGATGGAATCACAGTACACAGTGCACACAAAACAATGCTAGTAATCTTTGCAGCGAATAGGTGCATAGCATGCGCTTCGGCCTGTAAATTACTCAATAAAGTAATGCATAGCACAGGTCTAATCCCCGCCAGTGGCAAGTTCACAATGCAGCGCACACATGTGATCACATCAAGCAGCTGGCGCGACAAACATGCCTGATGAAATCACAGCGCACACAGATCAATGCTCTCAAACAGTGATGTTCACAGCCAGTAGGTGCATAACCTGCGCACTGGGCATGTATATTACCCAATAAAGTATTGCATAGCACAAGTCTATCCCCCGCCAGAGGCATGGCATGATATTCACAACGCATTGTATTCTGCATGTGCAGGTAGGATGTGACAGGGACCTGCAATTCCTCAACAATCCCCATGCACATCTACCGTGGCAACAGCCCCCGTTGATACCAAGACGGTATTCCCAGTGCCAATTTGCCTCGCCACTAGCACCAGAATGCTGTTGCTGAAACCAAGACGCCTGGTACCACTTACAGATGCTCTCCCCTGGCTCTGAAGGTCTCGCACCCTCCATTGATCCCAGCATACTCCACCTTGATCAGGACCTGCGCCACCAGCCGCACCACCACAGGTCACAATCCCGTACCAGCATCCGAGAGGGACCAGTCTCAAAGCAGTGCTGTCAGTGATGCCACCTCAGCGGGACGTGTTTAGGGTTTCAGATGAATATATGACCTTAACCCTATGCAGTGCTGACAGTGATGCCAGCCCAGCGAGAAGTGCAGCGCTGCACAGCATGCAATGACAGCTATATCTGCATTCGTGCGTCACCTTCACACACCAAAGAGGTGCCCCCAACCGAGCAAGATTAACACATGGCCAGAACTTGGACTGCACGATGAATGGACTGCAGGACGAATGGCGGCAAGGGAACGTGTTCACAATGGTACAGTCAAGCATGCTATGTGACACCTCAAGTAGAGTTTGGTGGGGTTGCACACCCCCGCTCCCACTGTTCCACAGATGTCCAGCCAAGCTTGCAGCAAGACACAATCTTTTAGGGTTCGGGGTGGGGTTTGGGTAGGGTTGTGTGCACCCACCTCCCCTGGCCCTGGTGTGGATGTGGCCACCTGCTCCACCTCAGCAACCTCACGGAAGGATCCCCCACATCGCCGCGCCACCAGCCGCTGATACTGCGCTGGCACCACCACCTCTGGCCGTGGCTGTGGCTGTGGCTGTGGCTGATCCGGCTCAGCGTATGTTGATGGCGCTGCCTGCGGGCACACGCGCTGTGGCCTGCTTGCTGCCGGGTGGCGTCCAGGCGTCATCTTTTGGTGGCTGATGTGGCGGGGGTTGTGAGGTTTGGAGGATAGTAGGGCTGTTTTGGTGGGTGGGTGGTGGGCAGCTAGGATGGGTGCTGCTAAGGGCTGTCTGGACTGCAGCATTGTGGGTGAAAAGCTGGCGTGACAGGAAGTATTGAGGTTGTTTCCTCCAAGCTGGGTTTTCAGGGTGCAACTGTATGTGTGAGCTTCCGCTCTTCTGTGGCTCGGGCACTTTTTAAAAGCCTGCCGCGTGTACACACTCCAGGACATCGCTGAACTTTTTCAAAGCATATGTAATGGCTTTTTGGAGTCCTAAAGACGGGGGTTGGGGCTGAAGGAAGCGAACTGTGATTGCAATCTCACTGCATGCATGTGTTGTATATGCATGCATGTGCCGTACTGGTCACAAACAGATGGACACGAATGCAGCAACCGGCGACAAGGCAGCCATGTGTACGCCAGCAGTATGCACTCCTTCGCTTCCTAAGTCTTTTCCACGGTATGACACTGGTTTCTCAGCAGTGTGGCACGCATTGAACTGCCACAGGGACCCTACAATAGGGTTTGCAGCGTTGACACCCCTAAGACACCCCACGCTTGTGGCCACTCTTGACCTCGGGCAAACTGTGCAAAATATGTTGCATACCTAAAACTCTCTTGCAAGGATTCATTTGACAGCTAAGTGACCACCAAAGTAGTCTGCAGGAGGTATAGGCTCTGATTCTGGCGAAGCGTGAAGGTGGATCACAGGGCAAGGCGGAAAGCAAATTATCCAATAATTCTCCCATGACAGAAGAAAGGAAGAAAGGGGACACGCAGCTGAAGGCCGTTGAGCAGTTTTCCCAACCGTCTTTTGATTTGCACCGGCTATAACTGCCCACCCCACCGCTTTAGAAAGTCCAACTCCTCCTCCTACAACGCTACGGTGTGGCAAAACTGCTACAGCAGTCCACCAAGTAGTACCACCGTACTATCCCTCCTCCTTATAAATAGCCACAAAAGCCGTATCACACAACCCTTTCTTCCCCCGGCACCTCCACAAGCACACCCCAGGATCACGTCCCTCCCAACCTCCTCAGCGCCAGCGCATGCACCGCCACAGTCCACATTCTGTTGCCACAATCCTTCTCAAGGACACAGCTCAAACCCAAAACCCTAAGGGGTTTAGGATTCCACCTCCTCGGGCGGTGGCGCCAGCAGGTTCCTCTCCAGCCTGTCTGGGTCAAAGAATGTGGCCTACACCTGATGGCTCCCAAAAAACCCTAAGGGGTTTACGATTCCACCTCGCCCGGCTGTGGTGCCAGCAGGTTCCTCTCCAGCCTGTCTGGGTCGAAGAAGGTGGCCTGCACCTGGCGGCCCCCAAAGAACCTGCCGTGCATGTCGATGAGCGCCTTGGTGGCAGCCTCCTGTCGGTCAAACTCCACAAAGATGCGCACAGCCTGGTCGTGGGGGAAGCCTGCCTCGGTCACCTCGTAGATGAGGACCTGCGTGGGGGGGGGGTAGGGGGGTAAGGGGCCGGCCACAGTGACTTGGGTAGGTGGGTGGTGGTGCTGCTGCTACTGATGCTGGTGGTGGTGGTTATGCTGATATTCCTTGCCCCCCCTGTACTTCTACAGTACAGTGAGGTATTGCCGGCACGTCTACTGTGCAATGAGGGATCGCTGGCACGTCGATAATGAGGTATTGCAGTCGGAAATACAGGGCCCCAGGCAACCACACAACCCACAACCCATACCCCTTGCCTGCTGCACCTTTTACACATGCAACGCCATCCTCACCTGCACTCTCTATACACATGACACACGCACACACCACACCTCCCCCCGCCTCACCTGCTGCACCTCCCCGTACTTTGACGCCTCCTGGCCCACCTCATCCTCAAGCTCCTCATCCACCTCACCGGGACCCACCATGTTGCGCAGCAGCACTACCTTGGTGGGGGGGCCCTGGAGGGGCACGCCCTGCGGACATTGCATGGGTGAGTGCCTGTACATGTGCGCCCAGCTTGATCGCCAGGGGAGCATTGCTGGGTATGCCTAGCGCCAGTGCAATGTCAAGGAAGTGGTGGTGCAGGTGGTGCGGGTGTACATGATGGCGATGCAGTAGGGCTCATGCGTGGGGTTGAGCGTGGTGCATGCCAAATACCTTAGGATAGGTTATCAATGCAAGTCAGGGGTATGGTGCATGACCGCATGCCTTTAAAATCCTGTCACGACACCAGACCTGAGGTACCCCACCATACAGGTACACCTGGTGCTTTGTCAGAAACCCTAAACATCTGGTGCATTCAAGGAAAACCCCAAACATCAAACCCTACACCCTACAGTCCCATGGGAGGTGCCAGCTATACCTTTTGCCTCTTCTCAGGGGGCCCTGCATCCCCTCGCCGCTCGTCCGCATTCACTATCACGCCCCCCCGCACATCGGTCTTCTGCGCAACCAGCGGCGTGGTGATGCCCTGCCCCTCGCGCCCCAGCCCCTGCCCATCCTTCCACCCCATCTTGCGCATCAGCTTCTGGGCAAGGGTCATGCCCTTTTCAGAGCTGGCGGCGTTTGCTGCGGGGGCCGCGGGGGCAGCGCCAATCCCCAGGCCGCCCCGCCCGCTGTCCCAGTCTGGCGTGTCGCTGAAACCGCTGGACTTGCCGCTCAACCTGCATCATCATTATCATTATATTATTATTTGCATTATGTAGCATCACAAAGCATCTTGTGAGACGTAAGGACACTGGATTACACTGGTGTGCGCCAGCCTCCATGGCTCGCACACAGCAAATCGCAACATGTGCCCACTCAAACCCTAGGTAGGGTCCAGCTGCGCACGACCACATGATGGTTTGGTCAGCACCACATTGCGTCTGATGTACATGCCATGCCATCCTTAGCGGCAACAAAACCATTGTGCAAGTGGGAGTGGTTTGGGGCGACTGGATGCGCGCATGGAGTTTGGCTGGGCGCACCACGCACCCCCAACTCCACTGAACCTGTTGCTCCCCCACCCCTACCCCGACCAGTCTTGATAAATCGTGCATGGCACACATGTGGTGTGCTTTTCATGGCACCCCCAGTGGCCAAACGCTTTACAGGTGTGCACAGTGGTGCGCCATGGGTGCGTACCTTGCTCTCCGGGCAAAGGCCTCCTCCCCGCTCACGCTGAGTGCAGACCGGTCTGAGCCGCTGCGGGCGGCAATCTCCTCTTGTGCCCGCTCCCTGTCCCTTTCCCGCTCCCTCTCCCGTTCCTGCTCTCGCTCATGCTCCCGATCCTGCATGCAAGGGGCAGATGGGGTCCATGCATGGGGCAACATGGGGTTGTCGTAGTTTCAAGGTGAGGCGACACCCACTCAGCAAAAATACCGAGAGTGACGTGCTGTATGCTGCGGTCTGATGGAACCGTTTTTGGTGTGATTTGGCAACTTGGGGCAAGCAGCATTGGGGTTGTTGGTTACCCACATGTCGTGCATGCATTGCATGAGGTTGAACCCAATATGGTTACAATCAGGCTACTATATCCCACATTGAGTTTTACACCACATTATAAGTGAAGAGGCATCGTGAAAGGACCAAAACGGCACAGTTTCCATATGCATGCATATGCACCCACCGCTCGCTCCTTTTCCCGCTCCATCTCCCGCATGCGCTCCTGCCTCTCCGCCTCAAGCTCCGCCCCTCGCCGCATCCTTTCACGCTCAGCACGAATCTTCTCGTAGTCGTTTGGCCTTGCTGGGTCATACTCGTCTTGAAGAGGCCCGCTCAAGCTGAAGATGGACGTTGGTTGGATGGGGGCGAGGCCTACACCCACATCCGAAGTTCTGTGCACAGCATCGCCTCTGCCTCTGCCCGCCCGCAGTACCGACGGTGGTGGGTTGAGCGAAGGGCGTCTGACTGGAGGCGCTAACCGGGAGGAGATGCTCCACCCTGCACTGCCCGTTTCTGGCTTCTCATCGACATTCTTTGCCTGCGGCAAATCGCCATACAGACTGCTGAACATCGCGACCAAGCGATAGGTACCCCAGTGTCAACACTTCCCGGTAGCAGACGTGCGTACTGCGAAGTTCACAGTGGAACCGCTGCCTATATGAGACGACATGGGTCTGATATTGATATCAGTGTATCAGTGATAGCGCCTTTGTATGGGCTCCTTAAAACCCAAAACCCTGTCCTGACACCGTCTTTCAACAGAACAGCAATAACTATAGACAGTATTTGTAGCAGTCACTAGCTTGTACTGTAGCTGTGCGTCGGGCAGTCTTCCTTGTTTGCAAGATCGATGTCGGAATCTGACCAACATGCTGCAGGCAGCACAGAGCCTGACATCGCGTCTACCAGCACCAACCAGCAGTGGATAGGTGTCACTAGAGAGCGTATGGAGTCTATGGTGGACTACTCCTTGAAGTGGGACATGAAGGCTCGGTTCATGGCTGAAGAACTTAACAAGGTATGACAGGATGCATGCATATGCATGCAATGCACAGGCGACGAAACAGCTGCTGAAGGCGACGCCTGGGTGCTGCAGGCTGGTTGCCAAGTGAACAAGAAGTTCGTCAGAGTTGAGAAGTGCGACCAAGAGGTTGGAGGAGGCTTCAGGCCTCCAGACGGGGTGGGTCACGTTGCCATGCCATTGCAAATGCATGCATATGAACCGCCCCTGCACAGGTCTGTGGTTGTCCTTAAAGCAAGCGCCTCTATGTTTCGCTGATCTTGCTGAAGAATGGGTTGATTAGCTGCAGGTGGTTGTATGTCATAACCACCTCACCTCGCAAGCGGAGGTGAACAACACCCTCACCCATGAGCTCATCCATGCCTACGACCACTGCCGAGCAGCCAACCTGGACTGGACCAACTGCGACCACCACGCTTGCAGTGAGGTGCGCACAACTATTCCTTGCAACCTACAGCATACGCCTTAACCTCCATTCCCTGTATCTGACCCTATATGACACTACATGGATATTACCTGATTCACAGCCAAACAACGTGCCCTCACTCTCACCCACCGCTGCTGGTGCGGCGTGCAGATTCGGGCGGCAAGCTTGAGCGGCGACTGCAGCTTCATGCAGGAGGTGGCGCGGGGCAACCTGTCCATTGCAGGCCAGCACCAGGTGTGCGTCAAGCGGCGCGCTGAGCTGTCGGTTGCCATGAACCCACACTGTGGCGGGGACAAGGCCAAGGACGCGGTGCTGCGGGTGTTTGAGGGCTGCTTCATGGACACAGCGCCGTTTGATCGGAGACCATGACCACAACCATTTTCGAGCCGGGCGCAGCGATGTGGTAGACAGACAGGGGTTGGTCAAATTTGCAGAGCGGGAGAGCAGGGCAGCACCGGCTGCTAGGGCATTGTATTGTATATTGGTGCCATGCCATCTTCACAGCCTTAATAGTTTTTAAAGCATTTCTAGATGGAGATTGCCTCTACATTGTTGATGCACGATCTGGTGTGCAAGTCCAGGCAGCGCTTATTTACCAATTTTCCTGTCAGTATTTGAAACTGTCCACCATCCTCCCAAAAAAACCTGCTGTGGATGTAGTGAACTCGTGTAGCTATGCAAGTATTATTCATTGCTGTAAACAACAGCAGGCATGTGTGATGCAAAGGGAGATAGGACATTCTATGGTAGCATTCTGGACCTTCCTAGCCAGCTTCATCACTCCAATTTATTGATGCAACGGAGTATTGTTGCGAGTTTGTCACCCTTATTGTCAAACTATGGTTGGGAGCTGTTGATGCACCTTGCACGCAACGCAGTTTTGTAGCAACAGCTCACATATCAGGCATCCTGTACATGGTAGGCGTCATACATGTTGCCACAGGGCCTTCAATCGTGATTAATATCATATTAATCACATAATGTTCAAATCATTACTTCTTCCAGATATACAAACTGGGCATGGAACATCGTACTTGTAAGGAAGGTTGGCAACTCGTTATACTCGTTACAACATTAACATTCAGCACAAAATGCGACTACATACACACAAAAGTGTAGCCCCTGCCCTGCACAACTTGATTAAAGCAAGATAAGGATCTTGTTCAGTTTGAAGCACACATATAGCCATTGCAAAACTGTAAACTGACTCAGAAACAAAAACACTAATCATCATAGCTCACTGACAGGCGGTGCCCATTTGCTGCATGCATTGGTTCAGACATGGCCATTTGCCTGCACATGACTGCTAACGTAGAAGCTATTGCAACACCGTGCACACAATGCATTCTTCAAGCATTTCCGTGTACACAATACACAACAGCCTACCTCCGTCGGCGGCACGGTGACATGGTACAAACACTGAACTGTGGTCTTAGCCAAAGCGGCTTCGCGTTCACCCAGCTTGTAAAAGCTTCACGTAAATATATCGACATATGGTATCCATATGTCATGACGCTGCGTAAAGGGAAATCGCGAGCACTACCTTGTCGCTGAGGTAATTGCTACACAAACTGGGCCTGCCAACTGCTTAAAGCAACCTTTGCAGACACCTAAACAGTTCATTCAACAGGTTAATATCACAGCAATCAACAGTCATTCCAACGCTATACAGGTAGCAAAGGAACCATTTGCTCACTCACTTTCTAGCACTGCCAAAATAGAGCTAGCCAAGGCTAGAGCTGGTGGGTTACTGATCACCTATGTAAAGCAGTACATTTGTCGGCTGCATCATGCGCCAAATTTTGCCCATTCCACTCTAGGCTGCCAGTGCGCGCTTCTGCTGCTCCTCCATATCCTCATGTGTCTCGGTGTGCACCTCCTTTGATTTGCTCACAGTCTGGGTCTCAGTCTCACCGTGCACCTGCTCCACCTTGCTCCATGCCTTGGTGTCCTCCAACTTGTCCATGCTGCTCCCAATGCCTGTACAACAAATCAGATAGAAGTTTAATCCTATGCTTTACAATGCGGCAACCTGCACCATTCGAAATACGCATTGACACCATATTCGTCAGAGACAAAATGGCACATACTAAAATAATGATCAATGTTTGTACCAATTGGCAATCGTTAATTTGCCACTTGCATTTCAAATGAGTCATGCCAACCTTGCACTGCCATTTAACATCTTTTCAAAAGGTAGACACTGCTGTTCCACACTTCTCACTGGCAATGCTTCCACAACATCCAAGCTTTTCCTCTCAATGCCACAGACCAGGTACAACCCAGCCACTAATCGCACTAAATCCAATTGGTAGGAAGCTGTCTCAAAAGGTAACATTAGGGTGTAGGGTCAGGGTCAGTGTACCTGGTTGTGCCATGCTGCCCTGGTCCCCTGCCTCCCTAGCCTCCTTCCACATCTCCTACTATAGGGTTTAGGTTTTCAACCCTAAACTAGGGTCAGCGTACCTGTCTGTGCCGCACTGCCCTGGTCCCCTGCCTCCTTGGCCTCCTTCCAGGCCTCCTGCTGCTTCTCACGGGACAGGTCAGCCTGCTGGCGCAGCGCCTCATAGTCGCCCATCTTCTTGTCAGCCACCTCCCTCTTCCTCTCGATAGCCTCCTGCACGCGCTTCACCTCCGCAAGCTTGGCGGTGTACCTGCACAGGCACAGAGGAAATGTAAGGACAACTGTTACAGCCTTGACAGCTTCTGCATTTAAATAAATAAAATCACTCCAAATTTCACATGACAGTGTGCCGCACATGGCAGTCGAAAGGGACACGAAAAGAAGAAGGAAAGACCTGTTTTGCAACAGCAACACGAAATCAATCCCCAGTGCTTCAATGCTACCTCTTCCTCTACACCCACACCCATATCCACATCCACATCCACACCCACCTCTGCTCCGCCAGCCCCGCCTCCCGCTGCGCCTCCGCCAGCTGGCGCACCAGCTCCTGGGCCTCGTGCTCAAGACCCTCGGCGCGCCTGGCAGGCTCCTCTGCCTGCTTCAGCTTGGCAGCGGCAGCAGCCTCCAGGCTGGATGCCAGGTGGCGCGACTCCACGGCCTCGCGGTCATGTGACTCTGCCTCGGCCCACTGGGCTTGGGCCTGCTCGGTGGGTGTGCGTGCCTCCTCCTGGATGCGCAGCTTGCGCTTATTGGCCTCGCTGCAGGGGGATGGGGAGATGGTCAGTTACATTGCATACCTTCCGCTGCCAGCAATACAGCCAGATTTGAGCATTCAGTCTTGCACAAGCAGCGCCAAGCATTTTATCTGTAAACACCCTGAGCACAACATAGCATGGTGACGATGCGCCGTCATTCATAATGCATTTCTAATGTGTAATGTATGCAGCGCAAACAAGGACTCCACACATGCAACACCCCACCCCGCCCACGTACTCAGCAGCCTTCTTCGCCGCCTGCACCCGCTCCTCAAGCTCCTTCCCGCGCTTCACCAGCTGGTCAGCCACCCTCCCCTTGGCCTCAGCCGCCTCCATCTTGGCCTTGGCATCCTCCTCCATCTCAGCCGCCTTGTCCTTAGCTGCCCAGTAGGTGCGCGCAAGGCGGTTGGCCTCCTTGGCCTTCTCACGCGCCTCGACGCCAACCCTCTCCGCCTCCTTGGTGAGCTCCCAGGCATCCTCCTCGGCGCGCTTGGTCTCAGCGTGCACCTGCACAAGGCATTTAAATTAAATTTGCTAAAATATGCATTTTCCCTCCTCATCCAGCAGATTAGGGTGAGTTCAAACATTGGCCTCACCAGTGTAGCAATCAAAATTTGGGATTTATCTGCTATGATAGTATCAGGGCCAGTGTACAGTTGCACATCATGTCCATATAAATGTACAAAATAATCTCAATATTCTCAATGCAACAACATCCCCCATCCAGTCCCCAAGCCCCATCCCCACCTTTGCAAGCTCCCCCTCCAGCTCCTGCGCCGCCACCAGCTGCTTCTCCGCCTCCTTGGCAGCGCTCTCAGACTGCTCCCACACCCGCTTGGCCTTCACCTCAAACCCCTCGGCGCTGCTCTTGGCCTGGGCAGCCGCGCGCGCAGCCTGCTCCGCGTGGGTCAGGTGCTGGGGGAGCTCCTCCTCCATTGCCTTCACCTCCTGGCGCACCTGGACCACCTGCTGCTCTGCTGCCTCGGCCTCCTTCCTCACCTGGGGATGGCAGGTGGGGGGGTCACAGTCAGAAACATAAATATTTCAAGTGAGGCTGTCCCGAGATAGGCGCCTGGGGAGGCGTTGAGATGCAAGGTGAGTGCCAATGTATGGCAACTGGGTACAAGGAGTGTTAGCCAGCTGGATGCCTATCAAGCCCAGACAGCCTTTAGTCAGATAAACAATCTTTGAGAGTTTCAATCCACAATACTGCACTAGAGATAGATACACTACCAGGCCGCTACAACCCATTCTCACACACCCTAAAACCCTAAACCCTACCTCCTGCAAGGTATCTGCCAGCTCCTTGGCATGCTCCCTCTCGCTCTCCCCACTTGTCACCTCCTCCACCTCCTGCTGCATGCGCTCGACAGTCTTCTGGTAGCACTCTGCCTGCTCTGTGGCAGCGGCAGCGCTCTTGGCGGCGGCAAACGCAGCCTCATCGCGCGCCTCAGCGGCCCCGGCATGGATCTTTGCTTCCTTGGTCTTCTCCTCAGCCACGTCAAACTTGTCGGGCTGGGCCTGCGCAGAAGGAGACAGGGCTTCAAAATCAAGGGTCAAATAAGTTGAGAACTGCTACTGGGATGCAACTGCAAGAGAACCATAGAGCAACAGCGCCCCACAAATGCATCCGAGCTCCCATGCAGTCAGCATTTCATGTAATGGCACCTACAACATGGCACCTGGCCTGTTGCTAGATGCTCATCAATTGCACTGCGCCATCGCGTGCAATAACTAGTTGGCGTAATTTCCGCTATACTTAGGTATTACAGGCAATATGGCTGTGCAATTGCAGAGCGTTTAGCGACAGCCCATGGCTTGAAGCTATCAGTGTATTTCACACAGGTTTGATCAATTGCCACATTGTTGAATGCACTTATGAGGTGCATTAGGCATACAAAGTGCCATCAAATCTAATCTAGAAGTTACCTCGCTCTCAAATGTTGCGCCCTCAAGCTCCTCATCCACCTTGGTCTCGCACACCGGGGCCTGGCCCTCAATACCCTCCACCGGCTCTTCAGTAGTCACTGTTGTGGTGGTCTGGGTGGTGCTAATGCGGTGGACCTCCTCCTCGGGAGTACCAGGTGGTGCGTCTGCGTAGGTTGTGGTGGTGGAGACTGTGGAGTTGGCTGGGTCCACGGTGCGTTCCATGATGGGTGGTGAGCCGGGGTCAGAGGAGGCGGATGGGGTGATTTCTGGCTCCTCTTTGTTCTTGAGGCCCATGACCTCTGCTGCTGACCTGAGGGCCTGCATGGTGTCTTCTGTCTTGTGTGCAGAAATCAGGAGCTTGGAAATTTAAAGCCTGGTCTGCTAACGCCCTGCAATAGAACACCAAGGGTCACATGGATCAAACTCAGGTTTAGGACTTCCACCAAGCTTTTGTTGTGG
This sequence comes from Heterotrichella gracilis, assembly GCA_032358255.1. NCBI lineage: Eukaryota > Xanthophyceae > Tribonematales > Xanthonemataceae > Heterotrichella > Heterotrichella gracilis. The sequence goes on along the minus strand of JAULBX010019965.1, from coordinate 161,071 downwards.
ATCATTGTGCCAGCACTGCGTGTGTGGCATTTTGCAAGGAGTCAAGGAGACACACCAAACAACACTCAGTTGTTTTGGGGCAACTGAGTCCCTGTTCACCCTGGAAGACAAAATTCAGAAAGACATACAAGGCAGTGCTGCAGCTGGGTGGTAACAGGCGATGCAAGGGTGATAGCCCGCGCTAACGTGCAAAAAAGGTTCACTAAAGGGTTGTGGGCGCCGCTGGGGGTTTGGGTTACCTGAAGTTGACCAAGGGTTGACACACTTGCTCCTCCGATTACTATAGCGGCGTATACCAGTATCACAACGCGCTATACGTTGTTGCAAGCAGTTGGGAACGGAAGTAGTGTAACAACGTCGTTGCAAAGAAGACCTGATTGCCAGCCGCGTTTGCTTTTGCAGAGGCAGAAACAGGCTGCGTCGGCGTACTTGTCCCTGCTCGGCACCGGCCCAGTCGGATTCGGCATTGGCTGGAAGCGGAAGCAGGAATGCATCTGCTGCGAAGCGGCTGACATGCATTGACATGTATGCTCAACAACCTGCCGAAGTGACACGTGGCGACCGACTAAAATCCTGCTGTGCACATGGCAGGCGGTCTTAGCTGGACTTTCTCGTGCAAAACGTTCTGGGCGAGCGCAAAGTCCCCATCAGGGTCGCTATCAAGCTTAAGGGCATGGCCAATACTGCTCGCAAAAGCAGATGCCAGTCTGAACTGATACGCAAGGGCTTAGATAAAGGCTTGCCTTTCCAGAGTCTCGTGAAAGTCGTTCCGTGAGGTCCTGCAGAATTTTCACTTTGTGGGTGGACCGGTATCGTGTTCTTGGTGCCGATTTTGCACGCTTTAGTGCAGCACAAGCAGCTTGCCAAGGGGTCAGAGTCTGACCCAGTCTGGGTGCGATGCAGGCGATAAGGAACGTGTTTGCAGGTGCCACAGAGGTACGTGTTAAAGTGTCTAGGAGTAGAACTCGTATGGGTCTTGCCAACCACGCTGATGGGTGCGGGGCGTTGCCTGTCACCGTCACAAAGCAGACTCTGGCTTTCCAGTTGTTGATATGGGCCTGAAACGCCATTAGCATGCACTCCGTGTGTACTTGGGTGCTCCATGAGTCCCTGCTTGTGGGTGCCACAGCACGGTGTGGGCGAGAGCAGCCGCTGTGGATTCACCTGCTGTGTGTCACGTTGATCCTATGCCTTATGGACTCCACTCCTTTGAAAGTCCTTGGCAGACCTTTCCAGCATATATGAGCCAAGCTAATGGTTCATCAGCTCCAGGAGCTGAATAGATTAAATAATATTGTGGCCATGTGCATTAATTCCCAGCCCAGCCTAATTCCTGATTGAAGCAGTCTTGCCTGGTACCACAGGCTTGCATGGATGCGCGCCCCACTGCATGGAAACCCCTCCTGTTGGAAAACCCCCTCACAGCTCCCCCCACACGTTGCACAGGCAGCACAGGGCGGCGGCCAGATCCTTGAAGGCCAGCACGCCCCGGCAGAGCAGGTGGTCTACAATGGAGGGGACGCAGGGAGCGCCATGCAGCGCACAGACACCACCACCACCCTGGAACATGAGAGCTACCAGTCAGCTGATGAGGAGATGCAATCAGTATCAGATCGCTCTGAAGGAGGGGGCTCTCAACGTGCCCCCATTGCACCACCCGCCACCACCACCCCTGTGGCCAAGGTGGAGCCGCGCCCCATCCTGACACGTGGCCAGCATGTGACACCTGTCACGCCTGTCAGCACCCATGCAGCGGTGGCTGGCCATGTGGCTGACACAGAGTCGCGCACAGCTGAGCCTGCACAGACAGGGTCTGTGCTTGAGATGTGGAGGGGGAGGGAGGCGCAGGCGGCACAGCAGGTAACCCTCCCATGCGTGCATAGCATGTTGTTGAATTTGGCCTCTGATGTACATTTTTAAATCCCACTGTGAATGAAAGCAACAGAGATGGTTATGGAAGGCAAGCAACATTAATGGCAGGTATATTTTCAGTCTGGTGAAAGGTTGCAGCATCTTGACATATGTGCACTTTGAAGTAAAGTAGTTTTGATGCGAAGTACTGGCAACCCTTTGTTTGCGGACCATTACGATTAAATAAAAATATCAAAAATCCATGATAGGATTACAATTACAGGAGAGCGTTTTGAGCAGTGACAGCGTGCCATGCCATATCATGGTGTCATGAACAAATAGAGGGTGTTTAACTGCGATGTCCTGTGCAGGGCGGTCCCACCCAGGAAGGTGCCACTGGCAAGCCCCGCGGCATGAAGGGCCGGCTGCGCACCGCTGCTGCAAAGTTCAAGACCTCCATCGGCATGAGCCCGCCTAACGAGACAGCTCCGGCTGCAGCGGGTGGGGTAGCTGCCGCAACAGCAGGTGTGTGGACTATCCTGCAGGTTTGTCCTCACCATGGTGACTGTGCACCCAAAGCTACTTTTGCGTTAAATCTATAGCTTCACATTTTCCCCATTTCCCCCCATTTTCCCCATTTTTTCCCATCTATAGTTTCACATTTTCCCTACGAGTCAGGTATGGCTGTTGCAATCGCATGCCCTGTGAATTTGTGCAAAGTTTGGGGCATGCTATTGCAGCAGCAGTTTCTTAACTCCTAGGTTAAGGAATGGGAACAGTGTGAAACTAACCTCCAGGCTTCAGATGAGGGGTTTTGAGTAACACCATAGCTAGCTTAAACCCTAAACCCTAAACCCTTAATGTGCACGCAAGAAGCAACCCTGGTAGCGTACGTCATGTCATCGACATCTAGTAGATGGGGACCGCCGCTTCACCGACTGACACGTCCCATTGGGGCCATCGTCCTTACCCCTCACACAGCCACTGTCCCACCTTCCACCGGCGGTCCCTCAGGGACTGACCAATTCGTGGAGGAGTCCAAAGCAACCCATGCCGCGGTGGCCCCTGCAATTGCCACTGGCACCGCCACCACTGCCGCCACCACCACCCCTGCCACCACCACCATGGCACCCACATCACCACCACCACCAGCAACCCATGCCACACTGGGTCCTGCTATTACAACCGGCGCAGCCATCGCTGCTGCCGCCACCACCACCACCACCACCACCACCATGGCACCCACCCACCCCTCCTCACCACCCCCAGCACCCACCCCTGTTGCTCCCACAGCCCGCGAGACCCCGGAGGTGTTTGTGGGGCAGCTGCCTGTGGGGGAGGCGGCTTCAGCGGAGGGTGTGGTGCTTCCCACCCACCCCATCACGCCTGTGGAGCAGCCCTTGACCCCGGAGAAGGCTCGGGCGGGACCTGTGGTGCACGCTGAGGCGGCGACGGTGGGTAATGGGTGTGCTGTCCATCAAACTACTCGTATCAGTGGTAATAGTGAAACTTTATATTTTGGGTGTATTTGATTCTTTTTTGAAACCATGCAATGTGACACCTGAATCTTACTCAGTCAACATAATGTAATAACACAATGATTGGAGATGAACCTTTATTCATGGCATATGCTCAGGACAATTCTCAAATTTGCCATTGTTGATGACTGCATCACAAGTGGTGAATTTATCAGCCTGATTATTCGTGGATAAAAAGTGTTGCAAACCATTGTCACACCTGATAAATCACTGCATTACACTCCACTGCTCACCTTGTGCAATGTGCAGACTGGTCAAGGCAGCAGAGATGGTAAATTGCAAAGACCACTGTCTTATTCTTGCAGTGTGTAGACTGTCTGAATTTCTGCCGTGAGGATTGGAAAGTGGTCCTTGGCAACCTATCATCTACGCTGCCCTGACCTGTCTGCACAGTCTGCAGTGTGAGCAGATTGAGTGGCAGTGGCCAAATTTGTAGGATTGAACCAAACAAACAGTTCATCCTTAGTAGTACCAAGGATATTGATCAAGCAATGCCATTGATATTTAAAGAAGTCATAATTTTTTGATGGTGTCGGTAGTTGATCGAATACCCGTTACTTGAAGAATTGAACATGCCATGAGATTTATGGGGAAAAACCCCCTAGTCCAAGATTGCATGGCCAGTAGGAGGCCACCTAGGACCGGCGGGTGTCAACGCTGATCGCCATTCTTGCAATGTGGCCAGGAAACCTACCTACCTATTTACCACCTACCTACCTACCCACCTCCCTCCCTCCTTACCTCGCTCCTCCCTCCCTCCCTCCCTCCCTCCCTTACCACCTTTACCACCCTTGGCAACGATATGTCCACCCAGGAGGCGGCCCACGAGGCTGCGGTCACCCGCGTGGCGCGTGAGATGCGGCAGGAGGCGGCCGAAGCCCGCGACGTGGCGCTGGTGCAGGGCGCGCGCGTGGATGCCACTGTGGAGAAAGCAGAGGTGGCCGAGCAGGGCGCGGCTGTCATGCAGCAGGAGGGGCAGGAGGCCAAGCGCAGTGCTGCTGAGGTGGAGGCGGAGGCAAATAGGATCAAGGTACGGGGGGGGAGGGCGGGAGGTGGCGGTGGTAGTGCAACGAGTCAACAGGGTGCGGCTGTCATGCAGCTCGAGGGGCAATTGGTTAGGCGCAGTGCTGAGGTGGAGGGGGAGGCCAACAAGATCAAGGTATATTAGGAGAAAGCAAATAAATATAGAAGTGTATATATAATAGGCTAGTCAGCTGAGGTGGAGGCGGAAGCCAACAGGATCAAGGTAATGTGGGGAGGGAGGGGAGAGAGGGGTGGCAGTGCAATGGGTCTGAGAATATAAGATCAGTGGGGCTTGTATCTTGCTGCTTGTACTCTTCATGCTTGTCACTACACTAGTCCCGGAACCGCTTGCACCACTTCAGGAGCCAGAGGTGAAGTTAAAATTGTCTTTATTCTAGATCTGGCTGCTGTTGTCAGACGGTCAGAATACCAGTCCCCAACAGTCTGACAAACCTGGTGAATGGGGAAATGGGTGGTACTGGTGCGCCAGCGGCCGGGGTCTGGCAGTGGCCAAAACATGCACCTGTTGGGATGGGATATCCTATGCCATGATAGTATGCATGTATGCGCTCGTAGGGAGGGTTTAGCGCTGCTGGGGAGCCCTTACCCGCCTACTAGTATGGCATGAAGTACCAGTATCCAACTAAGTGCATGTTTTACACACTGCCAGCCTCCTGCCATTCGCGCACCGGTGCCATCTGTTTCCCTTTTTACCAGTTCTGTGGGCACCCCATTGGAAGTATCCTCTACAATGTTACCTGCCCTTTGCTTGCCCACAACCCCACACCCCCCCTGCCGAGTCCAGGAGGACATGCAGGTGATTCTCAAGGAGGCTGAGCTGGTTAAGCAGCGCGAGGAAGCCGTGGCAATGCATGTTACCCCCAGACCACCAAGGCCACCTTGCACAAGCCCCACACCATCAGGAACACATTACAACCACAAACAAAATGCCCCCCTTCCGATCCGCCCTGTTGCTGCCTCACCCCCTTGGGCCCCCCTCTTCAGGATGATCTCCTTGTGCTTCTTGAGGAGGCCCAGCTGGCCAAGCAGCGCGAGGAGGTGGCGCTGGATCTTACCACCACATCACCAAGATCAGCTTATACAAGGCTTTATAAACTTGTAAAACCACATTTAAAAAACAACAGAATTCTTGTTAATTACCCTGCCGCGCTCTCACACCACTTTCCCTTTTGCCCCGTTGCCAGAAGGACCTGCAAGTGCTTCTTGAGGAGGCCCAGTTGGCCAAGCAGCACGAGGAGGCGGTGGCCATGGATGCGCAGGAGCCGCTGCAGCAGGGGCGGGCCTGGCAGGCGATGGCGGCGCAAGGAGCAAAGGAGGCGGTGGCTATGTCGTGAGTGATTACAAGTCCAGAAAATGATTCATATTATCTTTTTTCATGTTGTATACATATTTCTCAACCTAGGGTGCACCTTTACCCTTGAATTTCATGCCCAGGTGCTGCAGTATGCACAACAAGCTTTTTTTTACATTGCCAATTTGTCTTTTGGGTGCCATCCATAAAGCACTCCAAATCTTTTAGTCCCGCGCCCTGGCTCTACCAGAGGAGGCTGCCTGCGCGCCTTCTCCTCCGCCCAGTCCCAGCAGGCAGGGGAGGGACAGCTCAAATCATGACACAAATACCTTATCATAATGAACCGACTTCTTTTATTGAATTGTTTACTGCCATCATAGGGAGCACTCCAAGATATTCGAGTCCCGCGCCCTGGCGCTCCTGGAGGAGGCGGATCGCCTGCGCGCCTTCTCCTCCGCCCAGTCCCAGCAGGCAGAGGAGGCACAGCTCAAGGTGGGTCAGGCAAGGGAGCTGATGGAGGAGATGCAGGAGAGGGCCAGGGCCACCAAGGCGCAGAAGACCAAGATGCTGGACGATCTTAATGAGAGGTGGGTGTGGTAGATGGCCATGGTCTGCAAGGGCCTTTTTCCTGTTTCATGGGTGTGAGATTGATTAGGGTCTGGTTTACTGTGAATGGAGGAGCTGTAGGAGGAGCCAGGGCCAGTAAGGTCCTAGAGGAGCTCCACAAGAGATGGGTGTGGTGGGTGTAATGCGGGTGTGGGTGGCCGGGGTGATTGCGGTGTCACAGGGAGGGATGCAAACCCTCGGATAGGGTGGAAGGAGCAGCACAAGGTGGGTGAGATCAGGTATCTGATGGGAAAGTTGCACGGCAAGGGAGAAGTCATGTGGGCGTCAAGACAGCACGGCAGCTCAGCAGGCGGCACTTGCTTGTCAACACCTTTCTCGGCGTTGGTTGTCATTCATACTTTCATGCCAAGAAGGTTGGCGACAAGCAAGCGTCTCCTGCACGAGTTGATGGGCTGTCTTGATGCGCACACTGGCTTCTCCCGTGAAGAGGGCCTCCCTTGAGAGGGCCAGGGTCAATAAGGGGCAGAAGACTCCAGCGCCGAAGTCTTCTGCGCCTCATGACCCTGGCCCTCTCAAGGGAGGCCCTCCTCAAGAGGTAAATGTGGCTTTCCTTCAGGGTGAGAGATGGTCAATTGCAAGCGTGTCAGGCGGTTTTTGTCCTGTGCTGTGGGGTGTGATTTTAGGGTTTAGGATTTGATGGAGGACTGCAGCAGAGGGCCAGGGTCACCAAGGCGCAGAGGCCAAGGCGCTGGAGGAGCTCAATGAGAGGTGGGTGCGGTACATGGCCATGGTCTGCAATGGCTCTTTTTGCTGCTGCTTTGGGTGTGATTTTAGGGTTTAGGATTTTAAGTTCTGTGCCACCAAGGCACAGAAGGCCAAGGCGCTAGAGGAGCTCAAGGAGAGGTGGGTATGGTGTCATATGTGTGTAGGATTGTTTGCGGTGTGATATGGCGGGATGCAAACCCTTGGATAGGGTGAAGGGCGCAGCTCAAGGTGGGTGAGGCCAGAAAGCTGATGGGGAGCTGCACAGCAAGGGGGAAGCCATGTGCGCGTCAAGACAGCAAGGCAGTTCAGCAGGCGACAACTGCTTGTGATCAATGCTGAGATTGTTGATCACACGCAACTGTCGCCTGCTGCGGTGCCTGGCTGTCTTGATGTGCACATGGCTTTCTCCCTTGGGCAGGGCCAGGGCCACCAATGCGCAGAAGGTAAGGCAGTGGAGGAGCTCAACGACAGGTTGGTGTGGCATTTCTTCAGGGTAAGAGATGGCCAAGGCGCGGGAAGGGTTTCTGTCCTGTGTTGTGGGGTGTGTTTTAGGGTTTAGGGTTTCAAGTTGGTGAAGGAGCTACAGGAGATGGCCAGGGCCACTAATGCACAGGCACTGGAGTAGCTGGACAAGAGGTGAGTAGCCAAAGGGTACAACCAGTTCAACACCATGCAAGGTATGCGTACTCGTTGGTGTAGTACAGCCCACAGAACTGGAAAGGAGGGCCTCAGCGGCCCCGCAACAGTCACCTCTGGGCTCCACAGCGCCAATGAGTATGCATAATTAGTATGGTGTTGTATGCTGCGTAGGTGTCCACACCTGCCGCCACCCTCCTTGCGAGACACGCCCCACTTGAGTGTGGCTGGCTGCCAGGTCAGCAGGGGTTGGCAGGGGGAGGGGAGGGGGGAGCATGGAGATGAGTTGTGGGGAGGTGGTGGTGGTGTGGAGTTGGGTGGAGGGGTTGGTTGTTTACAGCGCGGTGGGAAAGGGCTGCAAATCTACAGGGTGGGAGATGGTCAAACGATTGCAGGCGGTTTTGGTCCCATGTGTTCGGGGTGTGGGATGTGGTTTAGGGTTTAGGGTTTGAAGTTGATGGAGAGCTGCACGATGCGATTGAGGTGTGGGCGTGTGTGGTGGATGTACCTAGTACAGGGTTAGCATACTATGCTCCCTAAAGCCACACGCCATCAATAGGGCCACTGGAGTACGTGGTGGCAGGTTGTGGCAACCCTACAAACATTATGGCAACCCTAAACCCTAAACCCCTCCCTCCCAGGCGTGCGGAGGTTGGTCGCCTGGGGGGCCTGCTCACCCTTGCCCGCCAGCGTGTTGAGGAGGGGGGGTGGGCTGTGGCCAAGTTGGTGGAGCTGGAGGAGCTGGAGGAGAAGACTGTACGCAAGGTGGGGATCAACACAATCACCTGGGCATGGTATCACTAATAATGGTAGGCATGTATAGGGGACGACATTGCTCAAGTGGAAGGGAAAGGCCAAATAAATAACTACGCTCCTCCGCAAGGAAACGGCAATGTCTTTTCAAGGTGGGAGGTGGCGGGGGAAAGGGGGGGATGGCAATCCATGGTGGAGCTGAGGAGCTGGGGGAGAAAACCATACGCAAGGTGGGGACCAACACAATCCCTGGGGCATGGTATCCCTGGTAATGGGGATTGAGCTGCTGGTAGTTGCATAAGCTGTGGGTCGTTACGTACGTGTACATGTTATGGCAGCGTGTTTTGGTTTAGTGCAAGCAGTGACCCTGCAGGCTATGCAAGGAGAGATTTCAACCGAACATGGAATTCAGTGAGTCCTGTGCTGGGTCTACGACATGGGTGTGGAAGTGTACAGCTTCAGTGGTGTTGACACCCACGATGCCATGTTCACCTCTGACCTCCATCTTTTTAGGCCCACAGCAGATCTCACAAAGTTCCATGGCTGTTTGACAGATTTGCTTGCATAGCCGCCAGGGTCACTGCTTGCACCAGACATGCCGCAGCTTTTCCCCACCTTCATACCCATGCCTCCGCCTCGGTCACATTGTCAATGACATCCATTCCACCCTTAGGTTAATCTTCAACCAGTGTTCACTCCAGTCCCATTGGGCTTGTGTGGGCTATGGTATATGTCTTTTTTTCATGTGATTATTAGGTGATCTCCCCGCAATCGCAGTGGCCATGGATTTGTGAAGCCCATGAGTCCTGCAGACTGCATATGCAATATTGAGCCAGTAGCATTGCTTGGAGCACAGGCTACGTCAGCGCGCAACGGCATGCAATTGCCACAGCGCAGTGGATGTTGCGATCAATGTTCATTCCAGTTGGCGCTCACACCAACCATTACCATAAAGTGTGTGGGGTGGGTGGCAAAATTGCATTGTGCTGATGTTAATCGCATCAGTGTAGGCCCATGTACACCATAACATCAAGAGTGTAGGGTTTAGGGTTCAAGGTTTAGTCCCATATACACCATAACATCAAGATTCTAGGGTTTAGGGTTTAGGGTTTGGCCCCATAAGACCAAGAGTATAGGCTTATGGCCACAGAGGACCTACCCACGCTGTCACCAAATGATGCTGTGTGTCGGTGTATCCGGCACGGCCAAGTTGCGCATTGCGATTGTCGGCAGTTGTGAGCGCAAGGTGGGCGTGCCGGATCACAGGGACACATGGCAACATGTGGTGACAGCGTGGACAATAGCGCGGGCTCTTATTTGTTTATCTACTTGCATACATTTTATATGTGTATATATATGTGTAAATGAAAAAATTATATTTATTTCTGGCCGAGCTCCATTGCTTTGACCAAGGGTACGGTAACAACACATAAATTTGTCATATTACAATGATTAGGCTTATGGCCACAGAGGACCTACCCACGCTGTCACCAAATGATGCTGTGTGTCGGTGTATCCGGCACGGCCAAGTTGCGCATTGCGATTGTCGGCAGTTGTGAGCGCAAGGTGGGCGTGCCGGATCACAGGGACACATGGCAACATGTGGTGACAGCGTGGACAATAGCGCGGGCTCTTATTTGTTTATCTACTTGCATACATATTTATATGTGTATGTATATGTGTAAATGAAAAGAATATATTTATATCTGGCCGGGCTCCATTGCTTTGACCAAGGGTACGGTAACAACACATAAATTTGTCATATTACAATGATTATTGCAACAATTATTGTATTGCCCTGCGTCCATCTTCCACCGCGTCCTGATCTGCAATTTTGGTTCCCCGCCCAAGTGAGCCCCTGTCTTTGGACAATGGTGCAGGTGCAGAGCGAGTATGGTCGCATGGAGGTGTCGAGTGCAGGTGCAGAGCCCGCGAGGCCGCAGGGATGGCTGCACTGCACATTACACTGAATACACAGAACAATGTTCATTTCAACGATTCAACAATGAAACGTCCGCGTTGAGAATGCAGTGCAGATGTAGACCAAGGGTGTCGGCTTCAAACAACCAATATGATGCCCCCCTGGACAATGCCACAGGTGCAGAGCGAGTATGGGCGCATGGCAGTGCAGAGTGCTGGGGCTCGCAAGGCTGCCGAGAGGGCCGCGCTTGAATATGAGGAGGCAATGGCTGAGGCCACCAAGATTTCACAGCTGGCGGAACAAAAGGTGGGCGGCGGGGGCCAACTACTTTTCAGAGGAGTTGAAGGTGTATTTAAAAATATATGCTCTATATATAATAATTACTTCTACTTATTATAATTATATGCTTTGAGGGGTGCCTCGGTTCAACCAGGGGTGTTATTACTAGGGTTTTAGGGTTACCACATCTAATGCACACACATGCTTACCACCTTGTCTGGCAGGCCCTTGACCCACATTTTCCTCCCCGTTTATGCCATCAGAGCCTTCATCCGCCCCCTTGTCCCCTTACCTCCCTCCCCGTTCCAGGCCATCGAAGCCCTGTCCGCCTCCATCGAGGCCTCCAACACCGACCAGGCCGCGGGGCTTCTGCTGCAGCGAGGCAAGGACCTGCTTGCCGAGGCTCGAGTGCCTGCCAGGGTTGTGCAGGAGAAGGTGGCGCAGGTGCGGGAGCTGGAGCAGAAGCTGGCGGAGCTGGAGAGGTGAGCAGCTGCAGCAATTTTTCGACATACATATATTTATGTTACGTTTTATTTTTCATACAATTAAATTAATGCTTGGAGGTGAGCAGCTGCAAGCAGTTTTCCCCATCTCTATGTGTGTTACTTTTTTTGGTTTAAATAATCAAATGAAATTATATTAATGCTTAAAAGTGTGTAGAACATTGTCTCGCACTTCGTGATCAGCTAGATGAGTACTGGACTTTTTTATGTGTAAATTTCGTTGATATGGCATATTATAGGCGCCACGCTCTACAAGGGGTCAGGAGGCCGCCCTGGAACCCTTACCCCTAAACCCTGTGTCCCTTGACTTGCCAATCCTGAGTCATGTATGGTGTGTGCCGCGACACATGGAGAGCAAAGCTTGAGTACTGATGCGTTAGCCATACTCAATTTGAATAAATGAATAATTAGCTACGCAGCCTGCCCTTGACCTGGCATGTTGGTTAACAAAGAGGAGTTAGCAAAGAGAAGGGCAGTGCCCTTCTGTCCACTGTTTCCTCTACCCTTACTCAATATTATCATGCGATATATGATTTGCATACCAGCCCGGACTGGGGTGCGGCAATATTCTTGAAAAGCGGACGATATTACTGAACGCCAGTCCAGGGATAGTGAAGCTAATCGCAAAAACCGCAAGGGTCCCCAGCATTTCCCCCCCCGGCTTTGATTTGCATCCCAGCCCTGGACTGGGGTGCGGCAATGTTCTTGAAAAGCGGCCGATATTACTGAACGCCAGTCCAGGGCTAGTAAAGCGAATGAAAAAAACAGCGAGGGTCCCCAGCATTTCCCCCCCCGGCTTAGATTTGCAATCCAGCCCTGGACTGGGGTGCGGCAATATTCTTGAAAAGCGGCCGATATTACTGAACGCCAGTCCAGGGCTAGTAAAGCGAATCACAAAAACCGGTCCCCAGCATTTCCTCCCCCGTCTTTGATTTGCTTTCCAGCCCTGGACTGGGGTGCGGTAATATTCTTGAAAAGCGGCCGATATTACTGAACGCCAGTCCAGGGATAGTGAAGCGAATCGCAAAAACCGCGAGGGTCCCCAGCATTTCCCCCTCCGGCTTTGATTTGCATCCCAGCCCTGGACTGGGGTGCGGTAATATTCTTGAAAAGCGGCCGGTATTACTGAACGCCAGCCCAGGGCTAGTAAAGCGAATCGCAAAAACCGCGAGGGTCCCCAGCACTAATCCTGACCACAATCATCAACCCATCCCCCAGGCAAGCCACCGAGCTGCGGCGCCAGGAGGCCGCCGCCCTTGCGGCTGCCGAGCGCCAGAAGGCGCGCGCAGCGACCATGTACCGCGCCGCAGCTTCCCAGCAGCGCCAGCTGCACCAGGACATGGCTGATGCCAGCCAGGCGCAGGCGGTGGAGGAGAGGGTGCGGGAGGAGCGGGCGCGGGTGGAGCGGGAGGTGAGGGAGAGGAGGGGGGGAGGGCTGCGGGCGGAGAGCTCGGCAGAAGAGGAGGGGCTGGTTGCGGCGTGAGTGGTGTGTGGGGGCAGGGGGGCAAGATTGGGGACTGTGCAGGGCAGGTCGACTTTCAGTCAAGCGCAGGCGGTGGAGGAGTGGGTGGGGAAGGGGGTGCATGGAGGGGATCCCTAAGGGAGGGAGAGGACGGGGGAGGGGATTGGGAAGGGGCTGTTGGTACAGCAGAGGAAGAGGCACTGCATGTGGCGTCAGGGCGGATGGGGGAGGGGGGGAAAGGGGGTGTCTGAGTAGTTTGTGGCAAACTTTGGGAGCAGCCGGTGATTTCAGGACATGCAGTCATTGTGCCTGCATCCAGACCCTGGATACCAGACTGCTGGTTTCCCACAAGTCCTGGGAGGGGATGGTTGTCTTCTAACGATAAAATCAGGGTTTTAAAAATGTACAACATGTGGCTGCCTGCAGCATGCAAGGCCTGTACAGGATTGACTAGAAGGAGCATTGCCTCACAGGTGCACAGGGTTGCACCCTGCGCTTCTTTTTGTTTCATGACGGTTGGAGGTTGAGAGTGCGCATGTGCTGCTGGTGCGGAATTTTTTGCGCATCAAGGTAATCCGGCGTCCTCGGGTGGTTTTGTATCGGGGTTGAATGTGCCGGGTTTTACGTAACGAGGTTGATTGTTCGTACCGGTATGCCTTCTCCCATCGCCAACAACCATCCTCATTTCTAGTCGGGGGCTGAGACATTGGTGCTCAGTAGTGGATTAGGGGTTGGAATGCTTTCTGGTACCACGCGCACAATATGAATGGAGACCTGGACTGGAACATTACAGTGACATAAATGCGTGAAACAAAGTGACATGTTTGTACCCGCTGTTGGGTACATATTTCACTGGCACGCTCGTCTTTGCTGATCATTGGCTAGGAGAATGGTTTGGATCTTGAAATGGTCAGTCAGTCATGTTTGGTTATTATTGTTCACCTCGATGGTTCCACATCTGTCGCTGGCATGAACCAGTCAGCAAAAAAACACCAGTTTTCAGGACACCAACGCGGCTGCCCTTTTCTCCTGGCTAGGTTCGTTGTCAAAGGTGGGAGATGTGCATGTAACTTATGATCAAGAGGATAGTAAAGTGTGGGTGAAGTGCTGCTGCTGTTCTGCAGTTACCTCCGAGCATTGCATTGGCAAGGCATGGCATTGATAGATAGATATTTCAAAAGGGCGGCAGGGCCATGGCATGGCAGTTGGGTTGCAACCATGGCATGGGGGCCATACTACAGATGGAAACTGTTCCTTTGCTGCCAGCTGGCAGACAATGGAAGAACAGGTATCAGGTATCGACGTGAGTCTTGAGTGCCAAACGCCAACGCACGGAGTGGGATGGGTTCAAATCCAAAACCCTTCACTGAAACCCTTGCCAGGGGGATGGTTGGGCTGTGACAGAACGGGGAGTTTGCCATTGGCATGCATATGCCAAACGACGACGTGTGCACTGCTAAACCCCGTGTTAACGCGAGACTTTAAAGTACACCCGCATAGCTCTTTATTCGGCTTCGTACGCAGGTACGCTAGAGGAGTATCAACAATGCCGTGCTGGGCTGCAGAAGCCTAGTCCACTATCGGTACCAACTCGCTGGCCAAGGTCTTCAAAACAGCCTTTTGTGCGTGCAGAGTCAAGCATTCCAGGTATGGTGTGTCCCTAAACTGCGAGTCATGCCCGAGTGTAGACCAGGCAGTGAGGGCGGTGCCTGCCGAGTGGGCGAGTACTAGTGACAAAATGGCCAAACGTCGTTGGATAGTCGCAGGACCAATTCTAGGAAGAAAGAGCATTCTAGCCTGCCAAGTTGGAAGGTATATCCACTTTGGGGTTTTCTGGGTGAGATTTGTGTAGCGTTGAGCTGTGTAGCTCCTTTTCAAACTGTCGTTTTGTGTTTGTCGTACCCTGTTGGGTTGTTGCTGCATGGTTCTATTGTGACAGCACCCAAGCACAACACCTTGCCACCTATCAAAAGCCTTGATGCCCTGCAGTCACCCATAATGCCTCATGTATGTCAGCGGTTCACCCACCCAAGCTGCAGTATACCTAAACAGTAATGTCAAGAGAGTGTAGGACAAGTGGGTTTGCATTGCACCATGCATTCATGGCCTCACTCATGGCTAGTGGCCTGTTGCTCAGAGCAACTTGCTCTGCAGGTACCAATGGCACTTGCCAACGGACCCAACCATCCCTCTGACGATGTCAGCATGCCAGACCTGTTGTCCTCCGATGGGGAGGCCAGCCGCCCACCCTCCTTGAATGGACAAGACAGCGATGACGATGACCTGGATGGTTCAGAGCCAACCATGCCCAGCTTGCCGTCTGACGATGAGCCACCGGGGCTGTCTGACGATGACGCCAGCTTCCCGTCACTGGCCACTGATATTGAAGACCACACTAGTGACAGCGGGGAGGACCTCAGCGAAGGCTCAGACGCAGGAGGAGCACACCATGCCAACCCTGGTGGTGCAAACCAGAACGACGAAGCTGATGACTTGCTGCCTGCCCTGGCAACAGAATCCAGCAAGGACGACTCTGAGGGTGGGCGCACAGTTGGTGTACACTGCCCAGTGACAGGCTTCCTGCAGCACCATGCTGCCTGGGTGGGCTTCATACTTTTCTAGTGCACTGTGTAGTAATGCCCTCAATTACCGCTCCTGCATAAGTTGGATTTAACCTTAACAAACCCTAATTGAGTGGTTCGTTGCGCCAGACCTGCCAACGGAGAGTTTGTAACACCAGTGAACTCGACGACTGCAATTGACCTAAAACCCTAACCCAAACCCTAAAGGTCATTTCACCGCTACTCAAACCCTAAAGGTCATTCCACTGCTGCTGCAGCGCCAGACCTGCCATCTGAGAGCTTCTACACAAGCGACCACGACGACTCAAACTACGGGGAGTGGGAGGAGGCAGGCAGCGACGAGGAGGTGGGCAGTGGCGAGGAGGAGCATCCAGGGGATGACTACTACGGGGAAGGGGATGAAGAGGGGGATGAGGAAGAGGCTGGCGGAGGGTACCCCCCCTTGCCAGCAGGCTACCCAGTGCCTGCAGGCTATGGAGGTAAAACTTGTGAAAATGTTGCCAGTTTGCATGTGCTGACTGCTAATATGGCATACTGCTCAAATGTATGCAACAGGCTTGTGAAGTGTACCAGGCATCCTGAGCTGTCATCGGCTAATTGCCTTGTGTGCCCCTGAAGGATACTGTACACATTTAATTGATGCATGGGATTTTTCCAACCAATTCATCAATAATGCAGGCAACCCGCTGGCCCTGCTGATGCACATGGGGTTGCCCATGAACTTGATGGGGGGCGGGGCCTTCCCTGTCATGCCCCAGGCGGGAGCTGGGGGTGCCTTGGGCAGGGGGAGGCCGTCAAGGAGGCGGTCGCGGTCGCTGCATGGGAGCCAGTCCCCACCTGGCAGGGACCACCAGCACGGCTCGGCCAGTGGCAGCAGGTACGGCTGTGTCAGTGTGCCACGCCAGGATTTGCAGGCAAGGAACATACAAAAGGGGTACAATGCCAGGACAGGGCTGGGTGGCACAAGCTTGTGCACGGCTGATTGCTGTTCTGGTTTTTATGCTAAAACGCAAGTCATTAATTAAGGGTGCTACGCCCCATAGTCTTTTACCACGGATTGTTTGTCATGGTGCTGCCTTGGGTGGCAGGCTGGGACGAGAGGCCGGCTGTAAACATCCAGCAGCTCGTGTTTGTGCAGAGCAGGAGCGCATGGCGTGCAATTGCTATGGGTGGATGCATGTTGATTTGCTAGGCAAGTTTCTACAGGCCACGGCAAGGATGTGATGTGCATTGTGTGTACTGAGCAGGCGGAGGAGGAATGAGAGGCAGCCGCTGGCGCCTGTGGGGCCTGCTTTCAAGCCAGCTGCTGCGGAGGTGCAGGCGCTGATCCATGACGCCAATTTCATGAGCAACGTGTTGCAATCACTGGCGGGCGTGAACCCTGAAGCGCCCTGCCTCCAGGTGGGTTGTGCTGACACTTGCTTTGCATATGAGGCTACTACCTCCATCACTGGCCTCCCCATCTGCGTACATCACCATGTTGATGGGCGTCTGAATGATTGAAAACAGAGCGGATTGCTCAAGGAAATGCCATTTCACACTGGGTTGGAGCGCATATGGTTTCTCATAGCGCATACTATACTATACTATATAGTTTTTCATACCGTCCACGCTGCCTTGCAGGCATTGAAGAAGGAACTCACCGCATCAGCATAGAGAGGAGTGTCAGGATTCAACGCAGAGATAGCAGAGTGGTTTCCATTCCTGTGGATGAGATTGGATGAGTCGGAGAAGCAGGCTGGAGTTTGTATGAATAAGTTACCATAGGCAGGGGCAAGTGGAACAAATGCTGGTGTACAAAATTGATGCAACACACATGGGCAGTCAAACTAGCCTGGTCCCATGCAATCAAACTCAAACGGTTTTTCAGTTTTCCACAGAAGTTCGCATGACTTGACAGACTTGATGAAGTTCATGCGCGCCTGCATATATCATGTTAGGTTGAGCTCGTTTTGAACTAACACGTTTTACTCTTTAAGAGATAAGTTACCTGATTGACTGCACACTTTGGCTATGCGTAGCTGCTATGCCGCCTGAATTATGCCATTGGCCTTCTTTCTGTTTTCTACTCTTAGACTAAAAGGATCTTATAAGGGTCTTCTGGTCCAGCTCCCGGAGCTGCAATGGCATTGCCAGGGCAATTTGCTTTGCTGTTATAAATTCAAGGCTCTGAGCCCTGTCTCACCTAGGGCAAGTCCGACTTGAAATTTAAAGTTATGGTAATGAGGTACCTTATGACCCTGCGGCAGCGGCCATGGGCCATTTTAAGCAGGAAACAGCTGTCTGATGATGATACCAACGGGCATCGATGCGTCTCAAAAGTTGTGAATTTCATGTTCGACACCAATATGAATGCTGATACTAACTGCTGCTAATAGCCTACCGATACATCAGTAACTGCTCAGTTCAAGCTTGCTGACTGCACGTGGATCCAATGCTTTGACTGTGAGCTTGGTTGTGTAAAGGCGATCCCACCATAAAAACTAGGCCATGTAGCAATGCATGATATGCCAGCATCGACACGGGGCAAATGCATGCAACCTGGTCTGAATGTGCATTAGGAACTCAAAGTTTGCACCATGGCAACTCATGAATTTATGGTTTTCTCCACGCGGGATTAAACAAATCACCTTTTCTTGTTGCAGCCAGATGTGAATTGGTCAACATTTGGTGGATGATCAACTATCTAAGCATAACCAATTGTGTGGTACTGTAGTGGCCAACGTACATGTTTGAGCAACAGCAATTCTAGGGGGCGTAGAATAAAATACCCGTTGGCTGATGCTGTTGCAGCCAGATGGGATTGGGTACACGTGTCAACACTGACGGTGCTTGATCAACTATCTAAGAAAACCAATTGGGTGGTAGTGTGGTGGCCAACCTATATGTTTGTAGGAACAGCAACTCTAGGGGGCGTAGAATAAAACACGGCGTTGGAATTGAAAAGCAATGACTGTTCCATTCGACTCATTGTGCCAGATCAGGGTAAATATATTGATGCGGTACATACAGCTGCGCGCAATGGTTTCGAACCATAGAATCATGGTAATCCGGTCCAACATCTTGGGACAGATGGGCATGGGCACGCATGGCAATCTTTTGGCAGCCCGCCAACTGTACCATTCGTCACGGGTTACGATGTCATATTTGCCGTGGCGTCTCCACCGTGCGTGGTGTCACCTGCACATCAAATGCCCACTAAGGAAGCAGAAAGCACAACAATCAACAAACCCCCACGACTGATGCATATTGCTTCACGCTTTTTTGCAAACACTGACAGTTGCATGCCCATACAGCGGCTGCCATCGCACCTGCCGTGTCATCAAATCTGAACTTTGCAATGCCCCTGCTGATGGCTGCCTCCAAGCTGCTCTCAGCTGGCTTGGGCTGAGGTGGCGCCTGCATGCGCGACTGCTCCACTTGCGCAACCACATTCACTGCCCGGGCAGCCCTGCGCATCAACCAACATCTCAGCCTTTTACACAAATCACAGTATCTGCACATGCACATTGTGGGCACAGTTGTGCATGTGGATTGCATTGCACCTATGAGTTTGCACCATCTCATCTTGATTGTGGCAACCTGCCTTCTCAGCCCATCGGCGGGCACACGAAGGTCAGCAGTATTGTAATATGTATTGTGCGTAACCAGGTTGCAGACTAGATGAGCAGTAATGCAAAGTGCACCATCATATTGCACAGGCAGTGCCGCACATGCCTGGAGGCTGCTGCTGCTGCCGCCGCCGCTGCCACTGCTCCCATGCCAACTGATGGGGCGGCGGGTGGTGCCGCTGGCCGCGACGGCCGGGTAGGGGGCGGAACAGGCGGTGGCGGTGGCCGCGCAGACCGCGCCTCTTCTTGCAGTGGGCCTGCAGGTTGCCGCACCTGCACCCAGCCATGTGCACGCATCACCAACCCTGCATGCATGCATGGCCAGGCCCGCCAACAGACTGCCCCCGTCATCCTTCACCGCATGCATGGTCTGCTGGAACGCACGTTATATGGCTGGTCTAGCGGGACCTTCATCGTGCAAGATCAGCAAATTGTAGACCTGCTTGGCGCCGCGTGTGCAAGGCTGACAGCTGCTCTGGCAGCATTGTTTAAACGATGCAACTAACTATATAACTGACCTGCGCCGTGGCCCTGCCCAGGTCCATGTGCGGCGCCTCCCCGCTGGCCAGCTGCTTGAACAGCTCCTCAGACAGCCTGTCCACATCCATGGACCCAGCCGCTGCGCCCGCCCCCTTGACTTGCGTCAGCATGCGCCGAAGCTGGTCCATGGTCAGCTCAATGGACCCGCTGGCCGCCGCTGCCTGGCTGCTGACCATAGGCATGTTCACTGGCCGCAGGAAGGGGTGCTGCAACAGCTCCTGCAAAAAGTGTTGACGATGGTTGGGAGGCTGCTGGCAATGGCCGCAGAAGTGCAGAATGCCATTAGCATGGTGTGTACACATTGCTGCTGCCAGATTATCAATCGCATGCAGGTGTAGCATCTGACGGCTTGCCAGATGATCAGAACTGGCATGCCACATGCACTTTTGTGCTGCAATAAAAGGTACTCTGCCGGCAACCAGGGCAAGGCCTCCTCACCTTCATGGTGATCCGCGTATTTGGGTTGCGATCCAGCGCCCGCTTGATGACGTCCATGAGGCACGAGTTGGCCATGGGTGGCAGGTTGATGCGGTGGTTGGGGTCCACGATGGCGTGCATCTTCTGAATGAATGGCAGGTGAGAGAATGGCGTGTGGCCGTACACCATCTGGTACAGGATGCAGCCAAGGCTCCAGATGTCAGAGGCGCGCTTGACCTGCACAGGGCGAGCAGTGCTTTAGGTTTAGACCCATTATTCAAACCCTCATGGAACCCTAAACACCACAGTTTGGCTGACACATGGCTTGCCCTACACAGGGCAACCTGGCTGAAGATGAGGGCACGCGCGCCACGGCAAAGATAGGAGTTGGGCGGGGAGATCCACAGCGCAACCATACCTTCATCTGCGGCATGCCTGGGGCAGCATTGTTCCCCCCCAAGATTGCCTCCGGCGACATGTAGTTGAGCGTGCCGACCTGGTTTTCCCTGGCAATGGATGTGGTGTCGCTGGAGATGGCCTTGGCAATGCCAAAGTCAATGAGGCGCAGCTGGCCCTCCACCATCAGGAAGTTGGCGGGCTTGAGGTCAGAGTGGACGATGCGTGCCTCGTGGATGGTATTCACAGCCTGCACAGGTCCATCGGCTTGCGTAAGCGATTGAAATCATTTTTGCCCTGCTGGTAGCGCTCGTGTTACAACAGGCGCTTGCTGAGTGGTGTGAAAATTGTATGCGTTTTGGATTGGAGTGCGGCATTGCAAGCATCTGTTCTCAACAAGCCTTTTATTGTGAAAGATTAGGAAATGAGTGCATGCGCCACGCACCTGCAGCATCTGCTCCCAGTACAGCCTGATAAAGTTCTCGTCCACATCCGTCTGTGCCATCTCCTGCCGCGCCTTCTCCCTCTTGGCCAGCAGGCGCGCCAGGTCGATATCCCCAAACTCCATCACCATGTAGATCAGGCCCTCAACCGTCATAACCTAGAGCAGCAACCAGGGGTGAGCGACGGCCAGTGCTCCTTCAACACGTGCAGCAGGGCATGCATTTTATTTCAATTCTTTCCTTATTCTTCCTCATTTTTAGGAATATTATTTTCAAAAATATTTTAATATTTATATTTTCATCCAAGCAGCCAGCCATCATGGTCTGTACATGATGAGCATCAGGGCTAGCCGGCAGTTTTCCAGCTTGGCATGACAATGAACAGTCGCTGTGCAGACCAGCATGTATGATGCCATGCACCACCCGCCACACCTCAGAGTCAATGAGCTGGATGATGTTGGGCTTCCCTTTCAGCTTCTTGAGCAGCACAATCTCGTCCAGGAACCCCGCAGCCGCCTCCGCATCCCGGCCCTGGAGTCGGATGCGCTTCAGCGCAAAGATCTTCTTGTTGGGGGCCATGACCTGCGGACCAGCGACATAATGCTTGGCATGGCGTGCTTGTCCAGCATTGCCGCAGGGTTGTGTCGCCACTGTCGCCATTGTCAATGCTTTGTTGGCTGTGCAGGTGGCTAGTGCACCCGCTATGCCAACCTCCCGCTGGCCCCAGCGCAAAGTTCACTGATCAAGCCACTGATTGCCTGCTCAGCGCATGCTGATATGAAGTGCACCCTCATGACACGGTAATGTGCAGCATGTCATATCAATGTATATAATGACTGCCAGCCATACCTTGTACACCTTGCTACTCCCACCCCGCCCCACGCACTCCAGCTTGGTGTATGTCACGCCATTCACCACCACAATGTTTTCGTCCTCACGGATGCGGCACTGCTGCGGGACCATGACCTGCACTGCTGCTGCAGGAGCAGCAGCCCTGCACACAGAACATCAGGGAGCTGTTGGTTTCCAGGGCGCTGATACTCCCTGATCATGGGTTCATCATGAGCAATCATACCAAAATACACATGTGCACCAGTAGCTAAATGCAGTGCCTGCCGGTGCTCATGTTCTGTTGGGCGGCGCATCCCATTGGCAACACCCAGCAAGCACACCACGGCCGCTGTGCAGAACCACTTTTTTGCTGCCTACCTGACTTGTTGCTGCTGCACATTGGGCGGTGCCAATGCCTGCATCGGCCTGCGACTGGCATCCATCCTCGCAGCTGCTGGATGCGGGGGTGGGGGCATGAGCTGCGCATCAGCGGCATCAGCTGGCCGCCCAGCCACCTTCACGCCACCAGACCCATCGATGACCACCTGGCGCGGGGCCAGCGGCACCTGGCGGGGGGCCAGCACACCGCCTGATCCATCAATCACCACCTGGCCGCTGGGGACAGCTGCGGGCACAGATGCCCTGAGCTCCACCCTGGGCGCTGGCATGCGGTCCTGCTGGGTGTGGCCTGCACTGCCTGAGGACCGCGCCTCCACCTTGACCTCTCCGGAGCCTCCAATGACCACCTGGTTGCTGAGCACCCTGGACGATGGCGCTCGCCTACATGAAAAAGATGGGCACAAATGAATGCACCATGTTGGATGGGTATGCATGCACATGCCAGCACTACGGCACCCCTGGTGCATTGCGAAATCCATGCAGTCATCCCCATATGCTTACTGAAGATGGTGTCTTCCTATCCAAAAGGGGGTGCTCAGAACACACACCTTGCTGCTGCAGACAGGTGTGCCAGTGGCCTGGTTGCATCCGGGTCCTCTTGCGTGGGGCCAGGGTGGTCATCTGCAGGCGTGGATGGCTCCCTCCTGTCTGCACCGGATGAGGTGATGTGTGCGCGCTGGACCTTCTCCGCCAGCTTGGACATGACATGTGGCACCGTGACGTCGTTGGTGTCGCAGTCCTCCCCGTTGGTGGTGTCATCCAGCACAACCTACGCATGCAGCGCGCCAACATGAGGAAGAATTCATCTTGTCTCGGCATGCGATTAGGGTGAATCTACCCATATGGCGGGGATGCAAGTGATTAACTGAAAGACTAATTGTATAGGCGTGCGACTATCTGCTTTGGCTACATTCCCAAGTGATGCAAGCGTGTGGCTAGGGAGGTAGTGGTAGATGTGCTGGCGCAGTCTGTGCTCCAGTGTGGGGTCAGTGGGTACCTACCTGCTTGGGTCCGGGGCTTTCAGGAGCAGCGTGCCTTGCTCTGCTGCCATGCGCCCCAGCTTGCTGGTCCGATTGCAGGCGCGATGAGGGCCTAAATGGTTCAGCAATTCGCCGGTTCTGCAGTGAGCATATGCAAATACTGAGTACGTGCCCATGCGCACATTGCTTGCAGAGCATGGCGTGCATCGGGTAGCCTGGAAGTAACCAGGCTGGCTCTCATTGATTCACTATGTTAAAAACTCATGTGCCATACCTCAGGCTGTGGTGACGGCCGCCGCTTGGGCGCCACGGCAGCTGGTTGCAGTACAGCAGGCGCCTGTGAATCCAGCTCAGCCTTGCGCTTGCGGGATGCAATGTCAAGTGCCGCAGCACTGCTGGAAGGCATGGTTGGCTGTGGGCCAAATCCGCCTGCAAGTATCCGCCTGGCTGGACCTCCCAGCAACCCTGTGGCATGAACAACACACTCTCCAACTGGGATTTGAGTGCATGGACATGCTCGGTGCTTATGAGTGGTTGACAAGTGCAAGTGCAAAGCTTGGAATTGCAATGCTTGCATTGCATGTGATTTGCAGAGTGTGTGAATCCCTCAATGGTTATAGGGTACCTATGCGGCGTGGCATAGCTCCTTTGACGAGGCTGTCTGCTTTAGACTTGCATGCAGAGTCCTGTCCTCCCTTCAGGTTCCTGTTCACAATGAGGGTGTTGTCCTGCGCCTCCAAGCCCATGGTGGCTGTTGGCAAATCGTCAATGCTGACAGTTGCTTCCTCCCCTAGCCCGCTTCCCTGGCTGCCGCTGCTTCCACCTAGGTAAGAAAGCAAACAAGGGTCAATGAACTGGGACAAGGAACAAGCTGGCAAACCATTGTTACATACCCTTTGCGGTTGTACCTGTCATGGTTGTGAAGCCCGTGTGGTTGTTCTTTGCCGAAGTGGGCTGGTGGCCAGTCATGGTGGAGTCCTCCATCAGAGTTGCATTCAGGTTGAGGCTGGGGAGGGCTTCCTGCAGCTGCAAGCAGGTGGAGTATATAACGTGATGTGACGCAATCTTGGGCAGGGGTTTAGCAGCGGTGAACGCAGGTACTTGTGGTGCAACGTACCTTGAACACGGATCCTTGCTGGCCATACGGCGATGGCGCCATTGCTTTGCTCCCTGCCACGCTGGGGGTGTGCAAGGACGTGGCACTACAGTGAGTTGCTGCGCTGCCTGCATCCTGCCTCGCCCCTTCCCGCCCTCCCTTGCCACTCTGCAGCTGCGCTTGCAACGACTGGAGCTTGCTGCAAAGTATTAAACATCTTCAGTATAACAGTTTGCCACCTCATCTTCTTCAACAGGGTGCAACCTTCACCGTACCTCACTGGACGAGCACCTTCCTTGATCCCCTTGGCCAGGACGCTGTGTGCTTTGTCCACATAGCCTGATGCATACTCCAAGCTGGCCCACTCTGCATACAGGTTTGCATTCTGGCCAGCTATATGCTGACTCCGCAGGGACTTGAATATGTCCCTGGCCTCATCCTCACTCCGTTTCCTGCAGCAAAGTTTACCATATTACGCACTGTTTTGGGATGCTCGCGGAACAGCCATTGGAAGGATGAAAAGTGACCCAGAAGCCATACCACTGATGCTTTGCATATCCTAGCCAGATCTCCAGGTATGCATCGCTCTGGTTGCTATGCCTTGGCAGCTGTTTTGTGGCCCAGTGGTACAACTGGAACAGAGCTGTTTGCAGCTGCAGGTGCTCTGCATGCCTCGAGGCCGAAGCCAACTGCTTCTCCTCAAAGCTCAGAAAGTCCCACCAAGCCTGTGCTGCCTCTGGGTTGGCTTTCAGTGACCTTGCGAGGTTGAGGCGTGTGTTTTGAACCTCTGCGCTGCTGTGGCTGTGGAGCTTGACGTAGTGGTCCAGCTCCCGCTGCCACGAGCCCTCCTGTTCTGTGCTTCCTGCCTTGGTAGGTTGTTTCTGCACAAGCCAGTACACACTCGTAATGCTGGCACACAGAGTGCTTGGGAAGCAGAGGGCTTGATGGTCCAGCCCATAGTGTGGTGTGGGCTGTTCCTTACCTGCGTGGCTTCCTGGCCTAACAGGGGCTTTTTCACCAGGCTGGGTGGCAGGAGCTTATCATTCTTGCTCTTCGCAAACGACAGCGAAGCGTCCCCTAGTGGCTTCAAAGGGGTGATGTTGTCTCTGCGAGCCAGCACCTTCCTGGCTGACAGGCCCCATGGATGAGCCCCGGACTTGCTGGTCACTCCCGTGGCCCCAACGTTCTCCTTGTCTATGTAAGACGCAGGCGTTGAGGTGGCCATCTTATGGAACCATTATCGCTGCGCCACGGACAAGGCTGGACAACTGTTTGCTGCCCCACCAAGCTCAAATACACTGATTGGGCGTACTTGCTGACAACGCGGGCTTGCTGCACGTTGGATACAAGGGTATCCTAAGCCAATAGCCAAGCAACCGAAGAAAGGCTTATTCAAGACATCACTGCTGCCTCCCGGGGTAAGGCCTAACCCGGGTCTTGCTGCAAGTTTTGCCTACCTGCCGTTGTACCGGCCAAGACTCCCCTGACAAGGTAACCTTACGCACCTGCAAACCTAACATCAACACTCGCTTTTTTACCTGGCTACAACTACGTCAGGCACTGCCTTTGAGCTTCGGCCTAGCCAGGGTTTGCCGTACGATTTGTTGTTTTGGCCACCGTTGACTTTCTGGTCAACGTGAAATAACTGAAATGGAACGAGGGGGTTAGAGCGAGGTGGAACCGCCGCGTGGCCAGGGTTGCCAGGTCAGCAGCTGTGAAAACTTTTGCAGTTCGAAACATTCGTTGGGATCGCAGGGCTTAAACTGCAACATCCTATTGCCCATCTGATTGGGGGTAAACGTGGCTGTAGCGTAGAGTGTGCTCGTCGTTTACGTGCTGTGCCCAACAGGCTGAGACCTGCACAGGGGATCTCGGGGTTCCCAGTGAAGAGTACATACACTCGTTGAGGGCCAGCACCCAACCTCTTAGAGGTATCAAGCTCGTCCCCTTGTACTGGCCGGCTGCCTTTACCTTGGACACTGCTTTTGGGAGTTATTACTGGGGTCTTGCATGCCGTTTTTGTAGCCTTTGGGGGGCTGCTTTGGGTGGTAGCCATGACATCCTCTGCTTTGGAGTTGCTGCAAGCTAAGCAGGACCAGCAGGAGTCGGAGCTGATGAAGCTGGAGAAACAGGTATTGTACTTTTTGGCGTCACCCGGGGTTGCTTTGTGTGGCAACCAAATTACCTAATATTGGCTGCTGTTTGTAGCTGTATGAGCTTGAGACCCAGTACCTGCAAGCGGACTACTGCCAGAATGGAACAGTCTTCAAGGTAGGCAAGGCTCTTTGAAGATGGGTTATGGTTGTTGCTGCAGCATGGAGCTGATGCAGGTGTTGTGTATGGCAGGGCTTTGACGGTTTCCTCTCGTCCAAAGACACCATGCGCAAACGAAACCGGCTATTCAAGCTGGAGGACAGGGCACTAAGTCTGTCCTCCAAAACCTCTCCTGCGGTATGGCTGAGTGTCTTTTTGTGAAGTCAAAGTGCTGGGTTGTGGCAAGCCTTTGCTAATGGTGAGCACCCTTGCGCCTTGCAGACCACAGAGTTTGAACAGCAAGCATTGGAAAACGTGGTGGAAGCCAATGGTATGGCTCCTGGGAAAGGGAAGGTCCATTTTGCTCAAAAGGTATGGCTGAAATGCTCCTCACGCAATATTCGCAATATGCCACTGCTGTGAAGGGCCGCGTAGTGCTCAAGAGTCCACTGAATTGCAGGGCATTGCAGTGAAGGGTCGGCGGTGAGGTCACTGCAAGCTTACCGCTGGGCCTTGCCATGTGCCCAAGAGATAGTGATGTTTTTCACCTTGATGGAGACATTCGAGATGCTACACGAGTTGAATGCTACTGGATGGGGTGCCTCCGCACTCACACACCAGCTCTCTCTCTCTGTGTTCATTGGGCAATGGCAGTTTGCAGATATGGGCTCTTCTTATGCAGTTAAAAGATAGATGCAGGATTAGCTGCGTTGGTCAATGTTGCTGCGCATATGTTACAACCATTTTGAACTTTTTCCTTCTGCTACTGTAGTCTACTGGGTTTCTGTTTTCAATAAAACACAACGTCCCGGTGTTTCCACAAGTTGCAGATAAACAATGCGATAAGAAAGCCATAAGTTGCGCACTGCACAGGTGCAAAGTGCCGTGAAAATATGGATGACAAAGACAGTGATAACTCAGCAAATATAGCCTGTTGAAAAATTATCTGCAACCCCAAGGTGGGCGCAGTCAGTGCCATGTTCAAAGTATAGTGCAATTATGTGATACAACCTTACAAGACCAGGCATCGACCCCTTGTGGTAAACTTAGTCTTGTAAATACAAACACGGCTGGATGTCAAAGCAGTACTGAATAGAGAGTCAAATGCTGCCCTGTATGCGCCACCATCACTGACGCAATGCCACCATCGCTGATGGCATCCCTCTCTGCGCCACCAACACTGATGTAATGCCACCATCACTGGTGGCGTCAGTGGTGCGTCTCCCCGGCAATGCGCCTGGTGTTGTACGAGTTGCACTGCTGGCACTTGAGCCCCAGGATGTGGAAGGGCACGCTGGAGTTGGTGTTGCAGTCGTTGCACAGGATGTTCACGTTCCAGTCAACGTACTCCTGCGGCATGGGCGTGGCCGCGATCTCGTCATCGATCCTGCTCCACAGCCCATCCAGGTCGATGTAGGACTTCATGCAGATGGGGCACGCCAGCTGGTGGTTTCTCTCCATCTCCAGCAGGCAGTCTGTGTGGATGGTGTGGCCGCACCGCAGCACGGCTGTGGGCCTCACCGAGTCAAAGAGGTACTCGAAGCAGATGGGGCAGTTGTGGTGCATGCTGTTCTCCACGCAGACGTGGTTGTCCTGCAAGCAAGGAGGAGGGTAAGCAACCGCCTGCTATACCTGAGACCAGACCCTGTTGTCAGGCACATCAGGAGGTGTCACATAGGGAGTGTCACATATCCCACCTTGAGCTGTGTGTGGTAGCAGCAGCCGCAGGTCTTGCAGTGGAAGAAGTTGTCCCTGCCCCCCACGCGGCAGATGCCGCAGGCGTCGCAGTGGAACTGCTGTTTGGACAGGTCGTCGTCAAAGAAGCTGCACTTCATGCAGGAGTAGACCCCAAAGGCCACCCCGCAGTGGGTGCAGGTGCCACTGATCTTCTGCCTGGTCCCACACAGGGCACACTCCAGCTCCCGGAGAGTGGCCCTGTCCAGCTCGTGCTTCTTTTTAAAGTCCTATACCCAAATAGCCAAGGGTTACTGCCAAAGCTAGTCACCCACGGTTGCTGTCCCACACAACCCACACAACGCATGCCCCGACTGAGGACAAGGGCAATGCCCGTGTGGTCAAGCGAAATTGGTTCAATGCAGCGGGTTGCAACACACCTTTTCGTTGGTGTTTTTCTCCTCGTTGTGACAGTGGCGGCACCAGAACATCTCGTCGCAGCAGGGCGCTAGGAAGCGGCATCTCCGCCTGTAGTGCTGGCACCCATGCTCCCCCTTGCCCTGGTCTAGCGCTGCCTGTTCCTCCTCAGTCACTGACGCACTGGCCAACGCCGCATCACCATCAGCCTCGCCGGCGTGGGAAGTGGTGGCCTCCTGCTCAGCCATTCGTGTGTCGTCCGACAAATCACTTGCAACCTCGTTCACACCCTCATTCCCACTCTCCATTAGCACTGTTGTCTCGACGACCTGCTCAACCCACACGGTGTCGCAATACTGTAATAGTGCGTCGCAAAACTGCCCACAACGCAAAACGCAAACGCAAGTACAGCTGTGTCAGCAAATAAGTTGGTTTGAAGTGAGATAAGTCAGAATGACACCTGGGTGAATTTGCGCACACACACAAGGTGCGGGATAGCAATAATGCAGCAAGTAGCGTGCTGTAGTCCGCTTAGGTTTGCCAGTTGCATACACTGAGCAAGCTCAGACGTACGTGTGGAGTGCACTTCGGTGCTTTGTAGGTCTCATGCACATGAACGTACCTTTTTACCTGCCCGTAAATATTGATACAGTCATACCCTTTTTACCCTTTACCCATTAACCACCCAATGTAACACCAACCCAGCAAAGCCCAGTGTGTTATGTGTCGCTGCTGACTGATAAAGCTAAACGCAAGAGTCTTCAACGTTGCATGGAGACGCGATAGCACATCCTGACCGGTACCATCCCCACAGGATCCCCCCACCTTCCAACAGCTTGTGACATCCACTAAACTGCCCTAATTCACTGAAGGCAACTTACCTGTGACAACATCATATTCGCGCCGTTTATAAGTTCGCGATAATTCTCTCTGCTATTTCAACCGTGTGTAAAGGGGTTGGACGATGGGGTGCTGAGACAGCCTCTGCATGACTCCCACGTTTGTCACAAGCGCGTTGAGCAACGGTTACAACGGGGCCGTTTGTTCACCCTCACCTCCCGTCTGCTTCTCCCTGCATCCAAATGGGTAAGGAAGAACTATCTCTCCCCAGCGGTTACCGTGCACATGTACATGCCATACATGCATGCATATCCAATGCATGCACGTTTGCCACTGCCACTCAAGCTGTGAGCTCGCTCGGAAGCCTTCTTTCAGAGGCTTTCCTGCAATTCTAGCCCCTTCAGCAAATTGTGGCGTTACACCTGTTGCCTGGCACACATCCCTCAAGAGCATGCCCAACCCCCCAGCCAACCTCTCACTAGTGCTAAAAACTCATGTCATGAACAGCATGCTCAACCTGCCAATTCTGTCCACAGCAACCAGCTGGCAGTAGGCGTGGGTTCCAGTGTGTTGGTCTTTACCTACGACTCCCACCGGGAGCCCTGCCGCCACCACCACGCCACCGTGTGCAACCCCCCAGAGCATATCACCGCTGTCCACTGGATTGTGTTTGCACAGCAGCTAGAAGGTAGGCGCACTCACATGCACAAGCATTTTGGTAAATAACGTGTACGTTGGAGCATTTCATGGAAGGTTGATGTTTAGTACAGTATAACATTACAAAGCTGGCACCGACCAAATTGAACGCCAGGTGGTGGCAACCAGGGTAGGATCATAAGGGTATAAGAACGCCGTTTCCATTGACACATCATGTTTTGCATGTCAAGCATTGCATTGCACATGCGGCGAAGAATACCCATCATGTCAGTCACCCGCGGCAAGATACACCAGAGGACTTCCTTTATCACACACAGTTGAATCGATCCCTATTGTGAGAAACAGCACCCCCTCATCCCTTCTTGCTGACCCCTCTCCAGGTGCTGCGCTGCTGCTTGGCACCAGCAGCGGCCACCTGCAGCTGACCACCCCTGCTGGAGCCACCCTCTGGCGCCACCCCCTCCACACACACCCGGTGCTGCACATACACGCGCGCACGGCAGGCAAGGATACACACACGCATGCATTGTTGCCTTTCAGCATCTGAACCGGTACCATACCCCAGTGCACATACTCTACTTTAACGTATTTCAATCATATTTAATTTCCAACCCAGCTCAGCACGCTAAGCAGTCCTATCCTGGTACCCCTTTTGGCGTAAACTTCATTTTCTATGTTTTCCCAGTGCATGTGGCACCCACACCCACACCCACACCCACACCCCGCAGGCGCTGGCCTCCAGCCCGACGAGCTCCTTGAGGATGTGAGCGTGGTGTGTGCGGATGCGGTGGCCAAGGTGGCGGCCCTGGAGCTGCACAGCCTGGTGCGGGCGGCGCAGGGGGACGGGGGCGGGGCGCGGCTGTTTGCTGCAACTGATGTCAGCGTGAGCAAGTGGGCGCTGGGCAAGGGAGTGGGTGCGTGGCACACGTGGGGATTGGGTGCCGTGGGTGCATGTGATGGGTGTGCTGGAATGGGTGCGGGGGCAAGGCGGCGGCGCTGCAGTAGCATTACCTCGTGTGGGCGGCTTGCTTTGAAAAGTGCAGTTTTAAAACAAAATGCAAAAATCAAAATTAATGAT
Source organism: Heterotrichella gracilis (assembly GCA_032358255.1). NCBI lineage: Eukaryota > Xanthophyceae > Tribonematales > Xanthonemataceae > Heterotrichella > Heterotrichella gracilis. Next base: position 130,247 of record JAULBX010019965.1, on the reverse strand, counting down.
GTTAAATTTTAAAAATATATATTTGTCATATATATATATTTCTTACCATCCCCCTCTTATGCCTACCAGGGCCCGCCTGACACGAGGTTGCTCCCAGGAGGCACGCCCAGCTGCTGGTGGCCAGTGCCCTCGCCTGCTTAGGCTTGTCTTTGCATGAGGGTTACCCGCCCTTTGGGGCGCCTCAATTTTTCCTGGCTCCAGAGTGCAGGCGGTAGCCCTGCACTCTGTGTCATTGTCTATGGCCGATTGACAAGGGTGTGAGGAGCTCCCAGGGATGGCTACGGCGCTGCAGCCCCTTTAATATTCCTTCCTTCCTTCCTACCAGGGCCCCGCCACGACGGGCTGTGCATCGGCGTGTGCCCGCCCAGCCTGTACGCCTCCCTCACAGGTCGGACAGCCCGCCGCTCGTCGGTCATTCTCACGGTGGGCAAGGGACCAGCGGTGGCGGCGTTCCAGGTACTGAATTCTACACAATGACTACCGTATGTACATGAACAACCAACCTGAATTGACTACAAACAAAGAAGAACCCATGAAGGAGAATTCACCATTAGTAAACGCCGCATGGACAACGGCATTCCATGTTGTGGTATGATTGCAAGAAACCACTATGGTTGGATGCATGCTTTCCTGCCACACTGGCATGTGACGATTCCTGGTGGGATGGCAATCGTGATTCATTGATCGATGGTGCCCCCCTGCCCAGGTTGACGACACCCATCACCCCAGCTCCCTTGACCTTGCATACAGCACAGCCAGCGCACTGGCCAGCGGGCTGTACTCACGTGCCCGCAGTGTGGTGGTGGGCAAGGAGGACGGGCTGCGCGCAGGTGCGCAATACATGGATGCGGGTTTTCGATTTGTTTATTGTATATTGTTTGTTCTTATGCTTTGGATTCTCTGTGTGTGTTGTTTTGTGCTAAAATTCATCATCTTTATCTTGTATTCTGTTTATTGTTGCGCGACAGCAACGTCCTGTAAGGGAGGTTTTTTAATGGAGTGGATATAGATGATAATTTTTCCCATAGGTGTACCTTAGATGGAAAAGTGCATAATTGCGTTGAAATGCACCATGCTGCATCCGCAAATGGCTCGCAGATGCGCATCATGCTAACTGCAAATGCGTGTTCAATTTGAAGTGACTATCATCCTCAAACAATGCTGCAGATGACCATTTGACAGCCCCAAGTGGTCGCTTCAAGTTTGCTTTAAGAACTCAAAATCAGTGATTGTCTGACTCCAAAGTGTGGCTTGCGAATTGCAGGTGTCGCCTCCTGGCTGTCTTCCAAGGTCCCTACAGTTGGTAAGCAGGGGGGTAAAGAAGTGATAGCCCCAGGGGAGCCGGCAACCCTGTACAGGGTATTTGTGGACAGCCCCCGCACTGTAACCAGGCTGCTAGTTGCACCAAGGTAGGGGCAACACCATTTGGTGGCGTGCATTGGCTGGCAAATGCTGTATACTCTGTACTTGCATTTATGAGCAGGATGAACCCTAAACCCAGTGATTATTAAAGTCGTCCTGGTTCAAGGCTCGTCAATGGCGCCCAAACTGATTGTTGAATGTCAATCCAAAGCTAATTCACCTGCATGCATAGTAAAATGATCCACTGTCATCAAGTGCCATTGAGTTGAACCAATTAAGATATTCGGATGCTGTTACTACAGGGGTCCCTTGGCAGCTGCCGCAGACAACCTAGGCAGGGTTTTGCTCATCAACACAGCAACAGTGGCGGTCGTGAGGGTGTGGAAGGGGTATCGTGATGCACAGCTGGCGTGGCTACTCACAGGCCATGACCAACACCATGCGAGTGGGCCCAGCAGCTCTCCCGAGACGCCTTTGTCATCAAATCCCGGGGGTCCTGTGCGGCGGCTGCACCTGGTGATCTTTGCGCCGCTGAGGCAGGTGGTGGAGGTGTGGGAGGTGAGGCGTTCCGCGAGCTGTGCACGTGACTGTCAAACTTTGGAGCAAAATCAGGCAAAGGATGTGGCTTGCACAACAAATATTACTTGTGTATATGCTTAGGCTATGCAGCATGGTTGCCATTCGGCTATGCTGACCCCGTGGCAGATGACCCCAATGAGACCCACAAAGTGCACAACTTGTGAACATATTGTCTGTAAATCCAGCGTTTCCGCACCTACTCATCAATAGTAATGTGTTCACGATACCACTTATACCCACTCATGACCCCCTTCTTGCAGATGTGCACAGGCAGCCGAATATGTGCCCTGCGCACAAGTACCCACCACGCACAGCTCATTTCCAGTGTGAGGCCCTTTGGCATCCTGCCGCAGCCCCAGGGGTCCAAATTGCAGGACGGCGCTGTGCACCTCCTGGATTTGGACACAGGGCACCTTTTGGACCTGACGGGGCAGATTGCGAGCTGTGTGAATGGAGACAAGCAACAACAAGGGGTTGACATGGAAAGCTAGCGGAAGGGGCCTTCAGCTCAGTTGCACTCGTTGTGCATTACCTTCAGGGTTTTCTTTTGTTTCTTTCATCAGCTTGCCGCATTTGGCAAAGATTGACTAGCTTTGCTGGCGCATTGCTCAATTTGGTTCCACTGCAGCTGGCCGTCTCGGGCATCAGATGGGTTTAACCTATGGGTATAACTTATGCACATGAACCAAACAGGCATGTCCATATGGCATGCACGTGTGTGAACAGCATGACAACCGAAACATGCCACCAAATGGCATGATAGATCCATTCGTTTATCTATAAATGTTACCATATCATTGCAGCGACTGTATCATAGATTAGCAAAAGGTTTCGTGAACGTTTACACGTGCCAGGTCTAAACTGTAAGCAAGGCGCCTCAAGAAATATTACGCAGTGTAATGAGCACCTGGCATTGACCCAAATTGGATCAGATTGAATCAGCAATGTTCCAACAGCCTGGCCCGGCCCGGATGATCCTGCTACCCTTATGAATTGTTACCAGAATCAGCATGGTGACACCATCCACAAAGTTCATGGGCATGCGCCCTTGTGGCCAATGATATATACCGCAACCTGAATCTTAAAAAAACAAATGGGAAATATGAGGAAAGGTGAAAAATGAATCCATTTTTAACTTGCAAAAATTATGCAGCATTGTCCCTTATAGCACGCATCCACTGCTGCAGCAGTCCATGGGCCGAGCTAAAAATGCTCCATGGAATTTATTGGAAAATTTGCAATCACTCCTGCTTATTGTGCAATTATTATACATTATGTATGGAACGTTCAGGCCTCCTCTCCAATGCGCTCTGCTATTTCGCACGTTGCCAGATCATGCGACTGTAATCCGGAAACCTGTCAGTGTCACTCACGGGCAAAAGATGCCTGCTGCCATCACCTTGAGCTGTGGTGAGATTTTCGGGCGGAACTCCATATGAGACAACACATCCCTCTCCAAATCCACTCCAGGAGCCAGCTCAGATAGCTCCAGCCCTGCTCCACCTGGCAGCAGAAAACAAATCTCCCCTCAATGACATGCAGATCTCAGCCAAATGAAGGGGGGGGGGACAAGAGATCCGGACAGGAAGAAAGGAGGTAAAACGTTTGCAGCATCTCCTGTGTACGCAATGCGAGGGGGATTTGGAGACAATATTGCTAGCCGAAGGCCTGCCAAGCTTTCGTTCACATCCACGGTACAACCCAACCTCACCTGGCAGCAGGCGCAACACTGCCCTCTCAGTAACATACAGGACCTCCTTGTCTCCCGCTGACGAGGCGGCAAAGGTCTTCTCCTGTACCCGCCGCCGGAACTTGGTTTGCCTCCCCTCACTGCTGATGGTGAGCTTGCCCCCCTGGACTGCCACCTGCGCACCCACAGGTGGGGTTTGTATTTGCTGTTCAGGAGCAGGGATTGCAGCGTGCCTAGATTGCCCACTCAATGTTGACCCATTCACTACCGGGTCTACAACCTACTGAATTTTGTTGCTCTTTCAGCCTCATTGTTGACTGTTTGTATGCATGACATCGTACCATTGCCAAAGGGTCACAAGGCAATCACCCCACACCCTCCCCTTCCGCCCCCCTTCCCCACACCCCCTCACCTCGAGCCCTGCAGTGGTGAACGTGCCCATGAACACCACCGCATCACCAAAACCCTAAACCCTAGCACTTACACCAGCCCCTCCCCTTGCCCTCACCTTGTGCCGCGCGGTTGTGAATGTGCCCATGAACACCACCACTTCGCCCACACCCTAAACCCTAACCCTCACACTCTTGCCCCCCCACCTTGAGCCCCGCTGTGGTGAACGTGCCCATGAAGACCACCTTGCGAGCTGATTGGCTGATGTCTATGAAGCCACCACAGCCAGGCATGCGCTGGCCAAAGCGGCTGACGTTTACGTTGCCGTCTCCGTCCACCTGAACCAATAGTGGGTGTCAACAACCAACAAGGAGGTGGTACATTGAAGTCCTCATGGACCTCCTGAACCCTTTCATTAAGCCTCTGAGGGGTGGAGGTTGCACACCCAAGCAGGTGCGTGTCCTTGCTGCGCCGCACAGTATGCACACTTGTGCAAAGCCGGCAGCAATGGGTACAAGAGCCATGCAGCTACCATTCCTACAACCAACCCTTAGCCCTGAACCCAAAGTAGAACCCTAAACCTTTAAAAAAGTCATGCAGCTTCCAGTTCTACAACAGACCTCTTGAGTGACTGCATGCTGCAATAAGCATAATGGATGGGAGCTCATACAACACAACTCAGATACTAAATTATTATGAATATTTACCTCTGCCATGCCCAGGAAAGTGACATCAATCCCGCCCCCGTTGTAAAAATCCAACATGGTGGAGGTGGGCACGATCGCGTGTGGGTTGCGGGCAGTGCCAAATCCCAGTCCCATTTGCGGCACCCCCCCAAAAATGCCTGCCTCTGTGCTCAAATGCGCCCCTGCTGCCACTGGGTTGATGCCGGGGTGCGTCACAACCAGGGTCCCAATGCCCTGCAGTGCATAAACACACTCTGCAGTTGCACAGGACCCCCGCAGGCATCACCACACTCCAGCGTTGCATTGCACTGCAAATGCAGCAACGGCTGCTGCCTTACCAGTCAAACTGAGACACTGCATACCAGCTATGGCAAAGGGATGTGTCCCATGCCAATTTGAGCTTTCCCATGTTGGAACGTTAATAGCGCCCACATCACACAAGTATATGACCCATGAAACAGATTCTGATAGGCAGTAAACCAAGCCCTGGCAGCGTCCTACCCACCTCTGGCGCCCCGACCCCTAGGTTGACCAAAGAGTTCGGCTTGGTGATTTCGAGCAGGGCCCGGTGAGCCATGATTTTTCGCTCGTCCAATGGCAGGGGCCTAATTGCCGAAGAGGGGCCCCTGATCTCCCCGCTGAGTGACCCATCATGCACCCCCTTGCCAAACGTTTGAGGGTGGTACTCCGGAGGCGCCACCACCACCTGTAATGAAGCATTATGGTGCACATTGCTCAAAATTCTCAAGCCAACATGGACACCACATGGGCGGTGGGGAAACAGCAGAGGCACACCACCTTGCAGACCATCAGCTGCATGCATACGGTAGACAAAAATCATAAACCCTAAAAATTGCGAGCCATACACCATTCACTCGTTTCCAAGCTGAATAAACCCAATTGCAGGACATACCTTATCCACAAGCACCGCAGGTATGTGCACACTCCTGGCTGGCAGGTGGCCGCGCTCCACCACCCGTTTCACCTGGACTATCACAATCCCCCCTGCATTGTGCGCCGCCATAGCCTGCGCAACAGGCCTGCGTCAGCGATATGTGCTGCCCAGGGAGTTGCCCATTCTGCGCATTTGATGCCTCAGTAACTGAAAAAGTGCATCTGCACTATGGAACAAGAGGTATCCTTATCTCATTCCCATTCCCACCTTCCATCTGATTTTACGCTTTCTTTTGCAACCCTCCACTTTACATCCAATGGCCAAGTGCGTCACATCACAGTGGCTCTACGCATGAGGCATCGTAAACCTTCCCTCACCCCGACACCCAGCTTTGCACCCACTCCTGAATGGCGGGAATGCATGTCACCCACCTGGCTGAGGGCATCACAGTACAGTGGCTCGTGCTCAAAGGAGCAGTTGCCATCCAGATCAGCGGTTGTGGCCCGCAGGAGCGCCACCTTGATGGGCCCCTGCACGCGGTACCACAGCGCCTCGCGGCCACCCAGCTGCACCACCTCCACGATCTCTTCCTTGGTGGCCTCGTTCAATTTCCCACCCTGGGACAAGGGGAGGAAGGTTGGGGTGGTGTGTGTGGGGAGGAAGCAGGTGGCCTATCCATTATATGAGTGCCACAACCGCCACATTGCTGGCAATCTATCACCCCACCACATCACTTCCACAACTGCCCGTGCCCCTCCCCGCACCCAACCCTAAAGGACCACCCGTCAGGAGTGGCGCAAAGGTGTCCAGTGGTTCGGTGAATTGGGAGCAAGGATGGGGTCAGGCAAGATGGTACGGTCTCGGTGTCAGCCACAGCACAGTGCACAGTGTCAAGGCGCAACAATGTTGTGCTTCCAAACCTAGGTTCCAGGCAGATTACTAGGACATTTATGCCATCGACACCATCACACCTTGACAGAAACAACAGGGAGTTCTTTAGGAGAAATGATATTGATTGATACCTTGCCACAAAATATAACATGAGCTGGATAGTTGTAGGTCACAGGCAACATGCCTGGCATGGTACGTTTCTCAGACGATAGGGTTCCTAAATGTATGGTGTTTGGTAGGGTAGAGGGGGCAAAGGGGGTAGGTAAGCCAAGGGCCACATGGGCTGACCTACTCCAGCAGGACCTCAAGTCGCGTGGGATCAATAAGTGGTTCAAACAGTGCCAGGAAAGAGCTGCGTGGCGCCGCATATGCAAGACCGACTGCTAATCTGGCTGTATTGCTGGAATGCATGTAACTAACTAACTATAGGCAACATGGGCGCAGGTCAACATGGTTAATGACGCGCAGGACCATGGGATGGAATGGGTTTACCTTTTCCCGGGGGTCTACAAATGTGCCCAGGCCTATTTTAGTGATGGGCCCTGCACGCCCGGCAGCTGCGTCCCGGATCATGTGCGAGACTGCATCATGGAATTGGGTCATGTAGGTGGATAGATCATGGCGTTTGGATCATGGGACAGCGGCTTGAATTGATTTAAAATGGTCCGGCAAACAAGACTCTACTGAACCAACAATGCAGATGTCATGCCATGCCCCCAGCCAGGCATGCACCACCCCGACGAGCCCTTGCAATGCTCCACGTACTTGCTCCGACAGGCAGGTTCCATGCTTGCACCTGGTTGGATGTCACCAGCTTCAAAAGCTCTGGAGATGTGCCTGCACAGCACGCCGCACCATAACTTCATGCATCAGGCAGCAAGCTAGGCATGATCATGGCCCATCCACATAATTTAGCCAACGCTGGTCGCAAGTGTTTGCTTTGACTGCCATGGCATTACCCTCTCAATGTGAATGCATAGGCAACCATGTCAAAAGGACAGCCTCGCTGAGCAAGTATGACATACCACAGTGTCCATTTGGACTTCCAAGCCATTCAGCGCATGTCCACATGCCCGTTGCCCAGCGAGCACGCCAATGCCCAGTCCACCCCATGCGCATACCACACATCACATATTACAAGGGCCATACACCAGCCTTGGCACCTCCTCACCTGTCCATGCGTACACAAGCTTGGTCAGCAGCCCAGGCACAGCCAGGCGGTCCAGCCCCCTGCCGGCGCGATCACCCGAGCTGATTGGCAGGATGAGCTTCAGGGATGCGGGGTGGGCGCTGGAGTCGAATCTGGATCGTAGGGCGGCTAGCAGGTAGTCAGGGCAGCCTGTGGCTACAAAGCCGGACACCTGGTGGGGGAGGGGAGGGGGGGTGCAAGGGGGGCAATGGAAGAACTGCATGGGGGGGAAAGTGGTGGATGGTGGCAGGATTGGAGAGGAGCCAGTGAATGAGTACAATTTGTGAAAAAGATTGGATTGGGAAGTTTAAGCGTGTGGCGCTGTTGAGCCACAAAGTTGCTGACATGCATGCATTGCAAGGTCCGGATATATGCATGCATTGTGGCACCCAAGAAATAGGCCAGAATAGCTTGAGTACTGCGTGGGTGACGACTTTACAGGTAGCAAGGTAACTCATATGAGACCCCAGTGCCGTATCTCAACGTGGGCAAACGGACCGTGATCCAGCAGTCATCCGGAATGCAATCCGCTGCCTCCTCAGCGCTGCACAACTTGTTTGTGTCAGGAGGAGAAGACGCAGATGAGGCGACGTGATTCGTGCAAAGAGTGCCTGGATCTTGGCGACACGGCTCTGGCTGGAGGTGCCTGTGCAGCTGAGACAGGCGATAAGCAGTGCTTGGATACATGGTGACAAACACTCAATCCATAAGGGCAGATGCGACTCAAAAGTCTGCACGCAGCGGTGCGCTGTGCGGCCCTTGCACGCACTTCACAAACAAGCTCCAAGTTTGGTCTAAAGCGCTTACATGGAAGTCAGGTGATTGGGAGCAAAATCGAAAATGAGAAGGAATTCGAGGGGAAAGCCACGAATCATGTAAGTTCATTCACTGAATCATTCAAGATTGCGGCTGCAATACCGCTGAAGCAATGCCTTTGTTACCGTCATTGTACTGCTGATATCAATACTGTATCAGACAACGTGGGATCCTCTACCGTTGATAACAGACGAAGGGATCGGGAACCGGACCTGCAGGCCATGGTGTGTGTATCAACGGTCTGCCGCACAACCTTCTCTGGGATCCGTTGGTTGTGAACACGCTGTTGCGCACCTTCCAAAGCGTTGAGTTATACATAAGTTTGCTTAGGAACTGTCCTTGTAGTGTGGCCGATGACTGTGCGCAAGGGCCTGCAACGCTAGAAGACCTAGCCTTCTTACGGCAGCAACGTCGAGGTTGGCGTTACGTGCCTTTGCCCAGTTTCCTCCTGTCGAAGTTGCCAAATTCTTGTACCGTAGGTATGTACATGGAACCCCTTTGTTGAGGTGTTAGACACCTGTACCACGAGGCCTAGCACATACGACAGGCCCCTGTCCCTATGACCCCCCCAGGCCCGAGTAGCCCTTGTGATGGCTAACCTTGTGGTGGACAGCTCCCAACACAACCTGGCACACACTGGTCACTTGCTCTTTATGTTTGCAGCTGTTATACTCAGTGGACTCTGCAGTGAACAGTGATAGCCTCGTATGCATGCATATGTTAGTCCAGCCACTGGGGCCACAGTTGATGGTAGCGTTGTCAGTCACAGCCAAGATATCACGAGGAAAGTGATCATCTTTGCTCACAAATTGGCCTTCTAATCCCTGTGACAGTACCACACGCACGCCAGTCAAGCAATTTGAAGGATTACAGCCCAGGCTGAGGTGAACCCTTGTGAACTTGTGCTAACTTGCCCCTTGTCTGCAGCTTGGTCACAAGATGGCTGCTTCAGACGGGACAATCAACGTGACCACCACCCCCAAGACTTTGCAAGATCTCGAGGTTGCCTTTACAAAGGTTCTCACAACCAGTGACGCCAACGGGCAAGGCAGGATTGTGGTGCCCAAGGTGCGCTGACCAGCTCCACTAATTCCCTCACCAGGGACACTCTCTTCAAGCGTGCACCAACTGATATTTTTTTTTGCACCCGTCCAGGCTCATGCCGAAATCCACCTGCCAAAGCTTGACGACCAGGCTGGCGTGGCAATCAACGTGGTGGACACATATGGCAACAAGCATGAGCTACGATTCAGATACTGGATCAACAACAGTAGCCGGATGTACCTGATTGAAGGGACGCAGGCCATTCAGAAGAGCTACAAGCTAGGGATAGGGGACGTGATGATCTTTGCACGGGCAGCAGACAAGAGCCTCGTCCTCAGCGGTAGGCCTGGAACAAAGGAGGACACCTTTAGAAAGACCCAGGCGCGACATCCAGCACCACCCAGCATGCAGCTGCACAAGAGGAAGCCCATGCCAACAGAAGCCAGTCTGCTGGCTGTCAAGGAGACCAAGCGGCCAAAGGTCAAAGCGGCTGGCAACCAAAGCGATGTCAAGGTCAAGCCTTCCCCCCTGGTGAGGTCATCCTCCCAGGTCAAGTCATCCCACCATGCCAAGCCATCCTCCCAGCTCAAGGCAGCTTCTCAGGATCACTCAAAAAGCGATGTCATCCGCGACGGCGTGTTCAGGGCTGCACATAGCGGTGTGTATGTGGAGAGCGGCAAGGTGCTCACGCAGAATGGGCACTGGACATCCATCATCAACCTCAATGGCGAGATCTACCAGGCAGTCTTTGAAAGCAAGGATGCAGCGCTTGAGGCATACAATGCTGCAGGCGGGCAATAGCTTCTGTCGCCCAATCAAGCAGGTGCAATTTTGGCAATTTACAGCAGATTTCAGCCACATGTGACCCCTAACATAGCTGTGAATGGCGCCATGCGATGCAGCATGACAATCCAGATATAGTTGCTAAACATTGTTGGTCTTCAATCATTGTATTGCATGCACCTGAATGATGTGCCACAATAGCAAGTTTCCTCACAACATGCTCGTGAATCAGAATGCTACATGTTTGACAACAACATGAGTTGATCGCATTTGCCACCTCATGTCCATCATCATGTGTAGTAGTCCCTGCCATGTTCCAGGCATGGGAGCCCATTTGGAAACGTTTTTCACTAGCTTAGATGTCCAGTACCTGTGCATCAGACGTCCTTCCATTTCCCTGACAGGTTTTGATTTTCCCGTATTTCCCCGCACCCAGTGGTTTTCTTGTAGGCAGGCCCACCACCTCCAAAGCAACAATGCAGCAAGTCACAATGTATGCTCACATGCACTGGTCGTGCTCAATGGTATGCACTGAACCCATCTGAGATAATCTTGCATGGAACATGCATGTGCAGACAGGCAGGATTGTGTAAAGGTATATTACCTTTACACAATCGGCAAGCTCATGTTGATTTTGAGATCTGATCTGATGATTCATAGCACATGTGTCCCCTAAGACAACAAGCAATTTGCTCGCTAACCAGACAGGTTTGCAGAGCATCAATGTTACTGTAAGCTTGACTACAGTAGCCACCTGTGACCGTGACTCTGAGACTCGTAACGAACGGTTGATCCAAAGTATGCAATGGTCAATTCTGGATGGCATCACAACGTCTACTTCTAGATTGATTCTCTCTGACATTTACAAATAACACGCCTCACATCGGATGTTTGTGACACTGTGTGCAGGCTGTCGTACACCTCATTATGCGCAGCTTACAATTCTGACAATGACAGGGCTCTTGTCACGAGTCTCGAGATCCTAGGTCAGCAAGTGACCTGTAACATGATGTTCAGCATTGCCAAAGAAGCTAGCTGAGGTAACATGCTGCGTGATTCATGCGTCTGTATTGATCACAGACACATCACATGATAAATGCGCCCTGTTTGGTGGGTACAAATCACTGTTCAACAGCCTCATCGATCTCCCTGCGCATCTCGGCCAGCATGTCGTGCAATCCCTGCACATCCCGCACTTCCCTGTTAAATGCGAATCTAAATTCACGCCAGCTCTGGAAGGCATCGCCTTCAGCCACTTCCTCGACCTCCTCCTCGCCCAGCACTGTGAAGCCCCAGCGGTCAGCTTGCACCATTTGCGCACGCCGTACTGGCACCTGCGCAAATTAAAACAGATGACTGCCAAATCACATGCCATATGGATGCATCATGCGACTCAAGAATGTCTCATCATGTGCATGAACAGCAAAAAGCAGCGCATTCCATATATTACCATCTCCACTGCGCACCATTCCCAAACTCACGCTGCAACCACCCAAGCTGGCAGCAGAATATGCAGTCTGCCCTCACACCCACCTGAAGGTAGCCCGCACAGAACAGCCTTAGGTTCAGCAACATCTCCTCCTGGACCCGGAACTGCTCAAGGAGACTGATCTGGTGACGGGCTGCGTAGGCAAGGAGGGTAGCAGGTGAAAGAAATTGCGTGAAATTCATGCAGATGCTAGGCCTCCTTATAGGACAACTCAACAGTATATATCTATATTGTCGATGCAGCAATAAATGCAAATATGAAAGGCCGAATTTGTCTCCTCCTGCTCAGTGAGTGTTGACATTCCTCCCCAGCCTACCTAGTGGGTCAGTAAACGCCCCCTCCACCTCCTCCACAGGCACATCGTGCGTTCCCCCAGTTGAATCCACATACTGACACTGCACGGGGGCGAATCGGTAGCCCAAAAGGGTCCCCTCTGACACCTGCTGCAATGAGGGCAGGGGAGTGCCCGGTGGCAGCGCCTTGCCTAGCTGATTGTGTGACATCTGGACTGCATGGAGTACCTGTGGTAGGAAATTCCAATTTTCAATTGGACTGGTGCGCCACAAAAGGTCTGCCCCTATTTATATTGAATTATATACATTTAAACATGCAGAATGTAATCCCCATGTGTTGTGTGACATCTGGACTCCGTGGAGCACCTGTGGTAGGAGATTCCAAACTTTCAGTTGGACTGCTGTGGCACAACGTTGTGCCCGATTTGTTGCCGAGGATGTGGGGCATGGTGATATGTCCAAAGCTCATCAATGGATAGGAATGGTGCCTAAACATCATGTAATGACAATCGATGATGCTACCTAGTATTAGGCATATTATCACACAGCATGCGATGATGATCACCTCATTGGCTGGCAATTGGTGTAGGTCGCCCAGCATGTTCACCCTACCAGGCAGCCTGCCCGCAGCGCGCACCAGATTGACCACACCCTACAGGGTGAAGAGTTGGGTTAATGTTTCAGCGCTTGGAGGAAAATTGTCAGCAACGCTGCCAGTATTTGCATGTGGCCAGACGTTGGCCTCTCGACAAGATCTGATGGCAGTGCAGTGATGCTGGCTGGTGACATCATGTCAATCCATTTAGCAAGCATTGCGGCGATACAAAGTTTGTGCAACACTGTCAATATCAGCAGCGGTTGATAGCACTTGCAAGTCAACATAATCTGCTGCCTTACCATTGGGTCAGTGTGCCCTGCCGTCAATGACACCCGCTCGTATTGCGCCACGTTCTGCAAAATGCACAACCCCACGGATAAAAATCAATCAGTTCAATGCACTGGAGGCATCACGATGTACTGCACGTCAAACCAAAATCATGTGTGTGCACATCCTTTTTCCATACCTTGATATGGTCATCGTCTGCCGTGGTATTTAGTAGCACCACTGGGTTCCAGCCCCTGCTTGTGACATAGCTGGCAAGGGAGGAGTGCACCGGGCTTGTGGGGGAGGTGATCTCTCTGCGAATCGTGCTCAGCTGTGCCCTCCAGTTGCCCGCTAACAAGTTCTACAAACACAATGGAAAACAAGAGGAAGTTGATTTACCATGCAAATCTGGCAACACTTCAGTATGCACTGTTGGGTCCCATGTCTATGTATTGCCACCGGCGGCAGGCGGTTGCAATTGTTCCGCTTTATGTTGCATGCATGGCATGCACAACCAACTGCGACCCATAACATATACTCTGCTAGCTTTATCCCAGCTGTTTTAATTACCCGTTAAAAGCCTCTGACGTATGTGGGCAGTACCTGTGCAGCTATGCATATGGGGCAGGCAGTACGATGTGCATGCACATGTGCCATACCTTGCAGCGCTGTGGGAGTGGGAGTCCCGTGCCTTGCGAGTCGTTGCTGGTGCTTGCTTTTGAAGCCTCTGAATCAAGTGGGGAGTCTGCACTGCTGCTGTACCACCTGCACTGCACTTGCAACAACGAAGCTGCAGATGCCACTGGCAGGCCAGGCATGGCTGGCGCCAAGACCAGGCCTGGGGTTAGCAGTTTAGCCAAAGCCATCACCATATCTAGAGTAATTGAGGTTTTGTGTTCCAACCAGAGCTTGTGTGTACTGGTACTACCCGAATGTGGTAGTGGGTTGTGTATCCTGGAAGCGATGGAGATCTTGAACTATACCCTGGTTCATGCCTCTGTTCGCAACTGCTCTTGCAGGAGTGGGGACCATACAATACTACCCAACAACCAGATATTTTACCCCGTGTAATCCTTGTGCTTAGCACCGTTTGCACCTAGTGTGCACCTGGGCACTTGAGTCGTGTCAAAACGAGGTGCCAATAAAGTCTGCTTGCGCCTGCCAACACTCTGCCATACAACCTACTAAACCGTCCAAGGCGCTCTTTGTACAAATCTTTGCTTAAAGAGGTGTTGTCCCTGCAGGTTAAGTTGCAGGTTGAGTTGCAAATTTGTGCATGCATGTCTTGCATGCATGCAATGTATGCATATCAGTTACTGCAACCTCAGTCGCACAGCAGTTGAAATAGTAAAAACAGCAACACCCAGTAGATTTCGGCACTGAGATGCTGCTGCGCAGGCCACTCCACAGCCTACTCCTGGCCTTCAAGCCCAAGCACACCCGCCACCCCCACCAGGGACCCACCACCGCCCCACCACCCATCAGTGCAGACCTCCATACCCCTGCACCAATGGCAAACTCACAGAAGCGAACAACAGCCCTCGTGTGGATCAGGAACGACCTCCGAACCGGCGACCACCAGCCGCTGCACAGCGTCAGCACCAGTGGAGCACAGCACCTTGTGCCCTTCTACAGCATAGACCCTGATGAGTTCCGTCCCAGAAGGCCAGACAGCCCAATCCCTGTACCCAAGCTTGGTCCGTACCGCTGTCGGTGGGTGTCTCTGAGGAATATCATGCCATAGGGTTTTGGATGAAACCCTTCAGAACCCTAGAAAGGGACTGTGGCATGAAGTTGAGGAGCCTCTCACCACCCCTTGCATCCATAGTCAAGCGTCTGTACTGGCATCTTGCACATTGTGTTCATCAAGTTTTTGCAGTCTCTCGTAGAACAAAGTGAAAACCCTAAAAAAGGGTGTTTGCGCGCAAGCAGGTCCTATTTGGAAGCAGCGGCTGACCTTCACCAGGCGCTCAGTGCTCTGGGATCAGGGCTGCTGTTCACATTAGGTAGGTCCCATCTCAGAGCCATGCGATGTAGGACTTTTGGTCCATGTGTGGTTTTTGGACCAGGGCTACTGCCGGCGCTTGCTTTCTCATGGATCATGACCCCAAAACCTCATACTGTGCCTGCCAGTGTCCTTGGTCTTGCCCTCCCATACGCGTAAGGTGTACCTCCGCAAGGTACAATGCCACAGTGTGCCAGAAACCCTGTCAACAGCCTCCACAAATGCGTTCCAGCATGGGATGGGCGATTGGGCACGCCATCTAGGCATGCAATCTGATCATGTGGGACCAGATTGTTTGCTGCATCTGTCACATGCTGGTACATTGACCCGTGCATCGCAAGCATGGGATGTGTGCATTTACACGCATTTTGCTCATGGACATGCAGAGTCCCCAGAGGAATGTGTGCGGCGGTATGTGCATCAGCTGGCAGGGGAGTGCGATGAGGTGGTGCTGTACCACTACTGGCTGCCAGGGAGGGGGGCGGTGGAGCAGGAGGGGAGGGTGAGGAGGGCGCTGGTGGCGGAGGCGGAAGCAGCAGGTGGGTGGTGGAGCGGAGTTAAGGTCAAGGTATTAGGATTTGGAGATTAGGCAGTTGGCAGCGCCTGCCATGTACTGCAAGCCATTCCTTGCAACGTCTCATGTATCCTTGGGCCCCATTGTTACCCTACATGGAGTGCTAAGGGTTGTGACTTGCCTGCTACAGGAGGTATGTAATGCTAGGATTACCTATAAAATCTGAGTATTTGCTCAAGTACCTTAATGCTGTTGGCGTTTGTCTGACAAAGGAAGTCACGCCATTACTTTCTCATTAGTGAATTTAAATTATGATGCAGGCCTGGAGGCACGAATGCAGGGCTTCTGGGGCGCCACCTTGTACCACCCTGACGACCTCCCCTACCACGAATTTGGTGCCAAGGGGGAAACACCCTGCGGCACGGGCAGGGGGAGCACGGGGGTGAATATGGATGAGGAGCAGTTCCAGTGCATCCCAGCTGTCATGACCGACTTCAGAAAGGTGATCATCAAGCCATCAGGAGGCGTTTCACTTTTGCACTTTTACCATCCCATTTATTTATACCATTTTTAATGGCTACAGGAATTTTTTCCTGTAGCCATTAAATACCCAGGTGTGAACCAGCAAGATTAGTTTTACAGCCATGACACTTGCATAGCCAAGCCGAGCTGACCGACCAAATCATGAATGGGAAAACAAATCGGTCCTGCTCATCTGAGTCAAGGTTTCATTTTGCAAATAGTGCGTCGTCCATTCCCGTCATTGGGTCGGTATGTGCATACACCGACTGGCCCCCATCCATGACCCAGGCGGTCCAAGGCCGGTGCACCATCCGCCCTCCCCTCCCCACGCCCGCTGCGCTTCCCCCTTTGCCACGCACCCTGGCTGGGCAGGTGGGCAGCATACCCACAGACACGCTGGAGCTGTATTCAGGAGCCCTGGATGCGCTGTCAGCCCTAGAGCAGGCTACAAGCACCAGCTTTGAAGCATTTCCCTTTGCTGGTGAAGGTACGTGGCCCTCTCTGCCTCACCCAACACGCCTTGTAGGGAGGTATATGTACCCACTCAAATATACCCCTTGTAAAACGTCCCATTACCGGTAGGCTACCAGTGCAGTGTGGCAATGATCCCCTGTGCATCATCTCAGTGACTGCCAGACTGCATGGTAGGTCCTTCCAGGAAGTGGATGAGATGAATTTGTGCATCAGCACATGGTCTCATTGGCGCCCCTCCCGCTCGCACCATACCATTGCACTTGCAACCTCCCCCAGCAGCGCTTCATGAAGCAGCCGTGACACCCTTGTGGATATCCAAGGGTGTGTCGCTCAAATTTGCATCCCTATCCACCGACTTGGCATCCCCATCCCCCCATAGGCCGTCGGGATCCTAGGAGCGCCATGCCCTTCACTGGAGGAGAGACACAGGGGCTTGCGCGGCTGCGTGCCTTTCTGTGGGGGCATCCTGAGGGGCAGGAGGGGCCAGGGGAAGGGTGCGATGCTGCCTTGCTCTTGTCTGCACATGCCGCATTCCAGGCACTATTGTTTTGGTCTGGGATTTGAACATCTTTGATGAGAGGTCCTTCTGAAGGCGGTGGAAGTTAAAAGGCATTGCTGCATTGTGTGGCACTGGTGGCATGTGGCATGTCACGGGATTTGGTGGAGAGGGGTCAAACCCCCCGTCACCGTTCATACTTGTACACCCCTCCCACCCTTCCCCACGCACCACATGCGCCCGCAGGCACCCGGCCCCGTTTTCGACCTTCAAGGCAACTCGAATGCTTGCTGGCGGTGTGGATGGCAGTGCCAAGCTGAGCGCATTCATGGCCGCTGGGTGCCTGTCACCGCGACAAGTGGCTGCTGAGCTGGCGCTGCTGGCTGCCACATCAGCGCCACAGGCATCGGAGTGCGAGTGGATGTACATGCACCTCACAATAAGGTGAGATGGAGTGTCCTTTGAAGTCAGTCAGATGGGTGGTCCATTATATGTGATAATGCGTGTCTCATGTGGCATACTCAATATTTCTGGGAATCTCAATATGCCTTTCATGCTCTCTCCATTTGACTAGTTGTCAAGGGTGAAACGCAGTAAACCTTCCTTTCTCCCTCTTGCAAAGTCGTCATCGCACCTTTGCCTGTTGCAATACCACCAGATGCCAGCTTTGTTGGCTCATGCAATCTCACACATCGCACCAATACCCTGACCAAATCGTACCAAACCCTAGAAATTTCATCATTTCCACAAGACCCCTGACTAACCCCTGCAAAACCCTAGGGACTTCTTCATCTACAGCGCGCTCAAGGCGAGTGACTCCATGATGACACCTGGCGGGATTCAGGGGCGGGCAGTTGAGTGGGGTGCTGATGTGGCGCTGATGCGGGCGTGGTGCAGGGGGCGAACGGGCATCCCCTTTGTGGATGCATGCATGCGCGAGCTGGCAGGGAGTGGCTACATGAGCAATAGGGGCAGGCAGAATGTTGCAAGCTTTCTGACAAAGGTGAGGAATGGGGGAGGAAATGGGTGGGAGGGTTTGGAGGTGTGACTGTTTTTGTCGGGCCCCATAAATGTCAACGTAGTCACTCACTTCATCTGCCAACCTTAAATAATATGTTCCAGTTGCACCTGAAGGGTCTAAAAATAGTCCGCCAAAGTGCCCAGGCTCTGGCAAATTCACATTTGCCAAGTTGGCTTCTAAGGAACATGCATACTACCACCATGCGTGCCGTATTGCAAGTGGCTTTTTCTCAAGGACTCTATACGACACTAGCATGGTCCTCAACACTCAGCCCATGCCATGCCAATGACATCGGAAGGTGAGCTGCGCATTCAGTTGGACCATAAAAGTACATCTATACATGGTGCACAACATGTTCCCACCCCGCACAATGCAACACCGCCCCTTGTACCGCACCCCCAGGACCTGCACCAGGACTGGCGGGTGGGTGCGGAGCTGTTTGAGAGCCTGCTGATCGACCACGACTGGGCGGTCAACTACTGCAACTGGAACTACTTTGCGGGGATTGGCAACGACCCCCGGGGCCGGCGATTCAACACCGTCAGCCAGGGAATCCAATATGACCCGGATGCAGCGCTGGTCAAGGCATGGGTACCAGAGTTAAAACACTTGTCTGCTGAGCTGGCGCACCAACCCTGGGATTGTGAGGATGGGGATTGGGTTGGGGAGATGGAATATGTGTACCCGATTGTGGACCCTGCGACGCAGATCACCAAGCCACACAAGGCTGGCGTGGAACGTCGTTGAACGCCTAGGCAAAGTGGACTGGGTCTACCAGCTGCATGCTCTTATCCTGGCACATGACATTGTACATTACTGCACATGCAGACACGGATGGATATCACTGTGCTCTCAGTGTCTGAGCGGCTTGCGATATTGAGAAATTTGTGCTTTGTGAGCCATTTTTCCCCCTGACATATGGCAAGTTGACAATGTGTGAGGAACCTTTTGAGGTTCAAAAATTGTCGCGTATCACAAAATGTATAACACTATTTTCGAGTATCGACCAGAACATGTCAAATCTCAGCTCAGCCTATGGCCCAGTACTGATAAACAGTGAGTCACTGACCCCCATTGGGCAAACTTTTAATACCCCCAGGGCCCTTGTTTCCTGCCCGTTTTGTTACTGCTCCAAACACGCCCCTGATCCGCATACGCGAAGACGTAGCTTGCGAGTTTCGAACAAAAGAGGCTTCAAGGAGTGCTGTGTTGTAACAACAGTTGTGCCGCACGCATTTCGTGAACAATTCCCGTTTGGCAGAATCTCTGTGAACCCAAGTCTTAGACCGAAAGCCCTCTGACGACGCTCTACTGATCCAGGTAAGCTCAACCTGCAACCACACCTGTCAGGAAATCGCAAACAAGTTGGACGTTCTCTAGTGCATGTATACTGGCAAGTGCCATGTATTCTGCCACCACCATTATGGTGATCCACTAGTCGCCCAAAATAGGTCCATGTGGAATAAAATACGTCCGTAAAGCAATCACAGTGACTTTACCTGCTACAGGGTCCTGGCAAACCTTATCACCCACTGAGCCCCCTTGGCAAGCGCGTGGGTGGCATAAACCGCGTGTAGCACAGCAGCATGGTGCACACTCGACATGCAATCACAGTGCAGCACCTGCCAGTGGAGGTGCTGCAGGAGGTGCTTGGGCGCCTGGGGCTTAAGGAAAGGATACGGTCTCAGCTTGTGTGCAAGCAGTGGCGTGCAGCCTTGGAGGGTCCTAGTGCAGCATGGCAAGAGGTGTATGTGGAACAGAACTGCATAGACTTCCGCACACCACCCAATGCAGGGAGCAGCAGCCTGCCATGTAGCGTACCCAACTGGACAACAGCCTGTCTCCTAATTCAGGCCACAACAGGTTGCCAACTATTGCTGCATATCTGCAGCTTGGGGCTCCATCACACAGCAGTGGGTCTCATGTCAGCAGCCTTCTGCCACGCATCGCTTTCACCCGCAGCCTTGACCTGCACAACCAATGGTGCCTCTTGCCCTTGGTTGAACAGCTAACGCCAGCTCACATTCTTCGCCTGAAGGGCATTGAAGCCACAATCTTGGGAAGGGACAGTGCTGCAATCCGTGGATTTTTGGCAAAGTTGTGGACCTTGACCAACCTCCAGACATTGGATCTGCATGCAGACGGAGTGGCGGACCACCTTGAGGCCAGCGCAGCCTGCAGTGCATTGCAAGGTCTGTCGCAGCTGCAGCAGCTCAGGTGCTACAGCTGAAGATGCTTGATGAGGACCGGGAGGAGGTGCACCAGCAGCTCCAGGCAGCCCTGTGCAGCCTCAGCAACCTTCAATCAGTGGCCCTGCAGCTCTCTGGCAAACGAGTTTGTCGCAGATACAGTGTCAGCGTTGTCTAGCCTCAACCAACTCACCAGCTTGATACTGGCTGAAAGTGGTACTCAGTTCAGCGTCTGGAGGGCAATACAGCCACTCAGCAGGCTTGCAAATTTGGATATCTATGAGCCACTGGATTCCGGTGAGCCCTTTGAAAATCCAGACGTATGGCTGGCCATCCTTGCCCGGCTGCCACACTTGAGCAGCTTGAGTTTGCACATTGAACCGGGCCATCCAGAGTACCTGGGTTTTGGAATGCTTGCCCGCCTCACCTCTCTGGAGCTACAATATGACAAGGACTTCCTCGACAACCAAGTTCCAGTCAGTGACCTACCGTCAAGCCTCCACAGGCTCAAGATCTTAGAAGGGTCCAGCGACGTTTCTGACCCAATGGAGGTACCTGATGAGCTGCTGGACTCTGTGGCTTCCCTCACACAGCTGACCTCGCTAAAGGTACCCAACTGGTATCACGTGGACCTTGAAGAAACGCTGAGGCGCCTCAGGTACCTGGATGAGCTGATTCTGGATGACTCCATGAACGATCCAGATGATGATGAATGGAATGAGGAATCGGAGGATGATGTGATGAAAATGAGGGAGATCAGCCTGCCACTTCTTCCCTACCTGACATATTTTGCTTTGTACAAGGCAGCTGGTAGACTGGCAGGCTGCAACACCATTGTGCAGATGCATGTTCCCAACCAGGCTTCCACTTTCACATTTGAGATTGAGAGTGGCACTGAGATCCGGCTGCGCAGCCAGTACGGCATCTCATATGCCATCCGCCCTGGCAAGCTGAAGTGGGGACCTCGCCCAGACCGTTTGGTTGGCGCTAAAAGGGCAGAGGTGAAGAAAGTCTGTGGATGATTTCAAGCTGTTGAGGTACGCTTGCATGGCATGTTATCAAATTAAAATTACATCTGCTATTGCACCGACAAATGAGTCACTTCAGCTAACGGTTGGACCATTATTGCATTTGTTTGCTAAATCGTTGCAATATAGAGATATTGTTGTTGGCATTAAATGACCCGCCAGGTGGCATACAGTACTGTTGTGTACTGCCAGTGGCATCACTGGTCAACAGCTGCGGATAAGAAAGACACTGCATGCAGGGCGGGCATGGTGAGGTGGTAGCTCAAGATGACGACGAGTTTGAGAACAGCGAGGATCAATCCTACTAATGGAACAGCAGCGACAATGTCTATGAACAGCAAGGGCGGACTGCGCATGACTAACAAATTTGTGGTTAGCAGGATGGAGAGGAGAAGGGAAAACGGTTGATGGTGGCAGTTGGTGGCAGTGAGAGCCTCGACATGCCAATGGGTAGTATGCGAGATAAACGCACCGTATGGAAGCATTGTACAATCTGATTGTTTAGAGGAGGAGAAGTGAACCTTTTGATAGGAACTAAACATGCGAGAAAAATACAATCACGTTCAATTTCGCAGTGAGGAACGTTGTTGGTAACAGTACATAGTTATCATTGGTTGCCCAAAAGCAAGTTGCCCTGGCAGTGAAGTGCAGGCAGTACACACAATGTGTCTTTGCAAGTTGTTTTTCTCTTCTGGTGTGCAAATCAAACAGCAGTGGAAACAGGAAATCTGGCCCATATTGTTACTCCTTAGAGGCTGCTTTCATAGGTGCACGGTGCACATCACTGCTTCCATATCAGGTACTTGATGTTGACACTTTGATGGTTTCCACACATCTGATTCGACTTGGGCACTTCATAGCGTTGTCATCAAATCAGCATTTTACACCGCTGTGCAACATTCCACAGCTTTAGTGAGTCAAGACTAAACTTTTGCGTCGACTGATGCCTGCTTCTGCATATTTGGAAGACAATAAGCTGGTATCTGGGTTGCAGCAAGATCTAGTGAGGCATGTATATCAAGGATATTCTTGGGCAAGGAATAGGAGGCTTAGACTGACTGGGTTGGAAAGACAGTACGTGGAATATATTTGAAGGACATCATGTCATGTCATTCATTGTATGCATTAAATGTACCCACCATGCGCTGGTATTTAGTTCAATATTCCTAGCCAAGTGTTATGCATGCATGGGTGATCATTGCCGCTACACCCTTGTGATTTACTGTCCATAGGTGAGCCATGGGCCTTTAATATTCATGGTAATCTGCGCTCATCGCAATCAAAGTGCACTGTAGTCCTCTGAGGTGCTTCGATTCTGTCCTTGCCAGTGGTCACCCTTCTCCGTGAGCCACATTCACTTTGCAAAAGTTGACAAGTCATCCTCGCTACTAAACTGTTGTGTGACGTTAGAAGACAAATCCTGTAATGGCACTTTACATTTGGCAAACAAAACAGGTAGAGTTTGGTCTGCTGACTACGAGAGGTACTTCCATTGAAGGTGCTTGGACACCCAAGGCTGGAAGACAAGATTCGCTCTCTGGTGTGCAAGCAGTGGCATGGAGCCCTAAGGGTCCTAGTGCAGCGTGGCAGGAGGTGGATGTGGGTGCAAACTGTCTGGATACTACCACAGCACACAACCACGGCAGCTGGACCCGTTTTGCAGACTTGCCAGGTATAGTATTGCTTCATTTCTGGAGCAAGGTGCACTGACTGACTATCACAGTGCCAGCTCTTCGCGCCAACTTGGTTCCAGAGGTTGGGCTGATAGAGGACTGGAACAGGGACCCGCACCAGACTGGATCTGCAGATAAGAACAATTTTAGGCACTGATGACTTCGTCTTGCGTTGTCTTGAGCGTGCGCTTTGTCCTCAGCCGGAAACTTCTGCGCTCCTGCTGGTTGCCGTATTTGTGGAACGCCTTGGATTTCGCCCTCCCTAGGTCCTGACTCTGCACCCTTTTAGTTTATCGCAACAGGCGTCCCAGCCGCTTGGTGCTTGAGGCGACCAGGCCTACACTATGCTGGCAAGGACAAGATTATCGGGCACTGGTGGGCCACAGCAGGTCAGGCACCTGCTTGTGGCCACGGAGAAAAACAACGCAGTGCGTCCCATGCGATAAGAGTGTACAACAGTGTACGCTGTCCGCGACTCTACAAAGGTACGTGGTGCCTATTGTGGTCTTCTGGAATTCTGCAACCAACAGCGCAAGATGGGTTGCTGGTTGTGCCAAAAGCTTGCCCTCCTGTGCATATGCATGCATGCATTATATGATATTTTTTTCAAACGTTGTGCAGGAGCGTTGGGAGGGGCCGGGCCTGTACTCCAACCCACTGGCTTACGTGGATATGCAGATTTTGGGGCCCACTGCGTTTGGGTTGCTCCAGGGTCCAGCCACTGCGGACCTCTTGGTGGGTGGGCTGGCAGCTGCGCCAATGGAGGTCCAGGTACGAGCACAACTGAGGGCCCAGGTGGTGGGCTTGGACAGTTCATGTGGGGGCAATAGGTGGGCTTGAACTCAACGCAGCTTGCGGCTTCCATAGTGAACAGCTTCTCCCATCAGCACCTTTTGGGGCAGCTGTGGCAGGCATTGGCAGTGGCCATCTCCAGCCCAACTTGTTGCTATTCATGTGCATTTTTACCCCGCTGTAGGTGCTCTACACTGCCATAGCCAGTGTGGCTATCACGTGTGCAGCCGTTGCCCTCATCCTCCTGGTGGACGAGAAGAGGAGAGGAGGGAGCAATTGGAGGAACTGGAAGCTCAGCGCCAGGAGATGATTGTGGTCAGTAGTTGAAGCCACCCTTGGTTTGATTTGGTTTTGGTGTACCCACACAGGAGAGTTGTATGCAACAACATGATATGGGTGCAGGTGGAAGTCCGAGCAGGCAGGAAGCTGCTCGCAAAAGGTGTTGTCAGCCTCTTTGAGACAAGGAAGGCAACGGGGAATGACATGCGCAAGCTGTCTGACGCCATGGTGGGCCTTTTCCCGGGGTTGGAGGCAGAGGCGGTACAGAGCACCACTATCTATTTCACCAGGGGGTATAGCGCCGAGCTGCAGGAGGTGCGGGTGCCCAAGACTGCCAATGCACTGCACGGAGCTGCCCGGGTTGTTGTCACTCTGCGGTAAGTGTATTCATTCATGTAGTGTACTACTCATTTCATTCTAGCAGTGTATTCAT
Organism: Heterotrichella gracilis; assembly: GCA_032358255.1. Classification (NCBI taxonomy): domain Eukaryota; class Xanthophyceae; order Tribonematales; family Xanthonemataceae; genus Heterotrichella; species Heterotrichella gracilis. The sequence continues at coordinate 105,849 of JAULBX010019965.1, read as the reverse complement.
TCATGTAGTGTACTACTTGATTATTCCACTTTTTACTTCATTTGGATGTGATGCATGTGGCTGTCAGTCGCACTGTACTGTACTTCCATCATCTCCTACCTAGGGGAAAACATAGGCAACATGACGCGCTTTGTGATGGTGCACAAAGGGTATTTCTGTATCTGTCAGTACAGCTGTTGCACTATATAGCTTGCGTGGTGAAGTCTCTTGCTTGCGTTGACGCACCGTGTGCAATGCACTGTACGTCGCAGAGTGCTCTGTTATAAACTTGCTTTAGCAGCATGGGCAGTAGGTTACTCACACGCAGCGCAAAGCCAATAGCTAGGGCAGCCGGTGCAAGAGCATATGACACACAAAAGCCATATTATCAGTCCTTATAGCTGTTTGTGTGGCTTGCCGTTGTCTCAGCAATGTCGCCTGACATATACATGCTTTTTACAGGAGCATGCCGACCACCTCTGGGGGCAATAGGTGGGCACTAGGCAACCTGCTGCTGTCAAGTTGAACAGCTCCCTCACGCCAGGAGCTTTTGGGGCAGCTGTGGCAGGTATCGGCAGCGGGAAGAGCTGAAGAGGGTGCTGACAGCCATGGCATGGCGCAGGGCAAGGTTGTGGGAGCAGCTGGTGGTGTCAGCAGGGGTGGATGGAGATTTGGATAGCTGTGCGATGGTTTAGAAATAAAAGGGGGGGGTGCAGGGTGGGGAGGTGTGAAGGATGGGCATAAACGCTATTTGGTTGAAGGATGGGCATAAACGCTAGTTATATATGCAATGACCACGTATATGTTGCAAGTTGTTGAGCCAGTAGAATGCCATGGTGATCAACTCGTGTTTACCAATTCGAGATGCTTAGCATGCAATGTACCGCAGTACGTATGCCTTTCACATGAATTCTGACATGCCATGGCTAATGCGTGTCACGTAGCTATGCCTGTCACGTGCCATGGCTACAAATTGAAATGAATGGCATACATACTTTGCTTTCATTGCATGCTAAGCATCTCAGACTGCAAAACAGGTGGTGATCACCATGTCACATGGCATGCCATGTGACATGGTGTGTCACAAATAGCATGCTCTGCAAAAGCGCAAATGCAGCGGGTTGCGCAATTTTATAGAAATATCGTATGCAGCATTTTTGCAGCTTCAATCCAGGCAACTCGATATGCTTTGATTTGCTCGAAGGTGAATGACAAGAGTATTGTGACAAATTACATTCCTATTGATGACACACTACCATTAATTGCAAGGGATTGGCTGCCCATTTGGAACTTGGTGGCAAAATCAACTAATCAACCATCAAGTCTTGGTGCCGGCCAACCCCTTGCAATTTATGGTATAATGTCATCAAAAGGAATGTAATTGTCACAATATCAGTGTCATGCTTCTGACTGCTGTTGGCTTAACTCCCTCTGCTACTGCCAATACAATTCCTGACTTGCGACACATGTCTTGCCATTGCAGGCTCCCACGCTGAGTACACCAAGTGTAATACTATTTTGCATGCGATGCATGCTGGCATTGGCAAAGGCCAGGGCTTAACCAGCCGTTCTGTCTGGTTTGGTGGCCTGAGTGCAACCAGTAGCTTCGGGCACATCTTTGTGGGTCCGTTTCTTTCTTTCTAAGGCCGCGGGTCGCAACTGCCGCAGAATGCGGAAATTGCTTACAGTACAAGCGCATTCCCAGACATGGCACCATGGTGAAACTACTTACAATAACTATTTGCTTATACATAATTTGATACAAGAGTGGTTATCGTGAGCACTGCACATGTCATGCAGCTCCAAGAATGGTCACAAATTCCACAAATGGTCACTGACACACAACCTACTAGGCCTCTGATTCAGAACTCAGTCTGACAGCTTCAATGATTGGGCCCCAATTAGTAACATTGTTACAAACAACTGCGGTGGCTTAGCGCCTTGGGAGCATGCTGGCCCATTATGAAACTTGAAAGCTTTGACATCTAATTTCATTAGGAATGTCCCTAATCATGATCTAGACAGCAATGGCCGTATATTCAGTCATATTGACTTACGAGCGCCTTCATCCCGCCAGCTTCATACATGGGTTGCACAACATGCATCATCAAACAGCTTCATCACATACCTATTGACACAACGTAAGTTTTGGTATTCAAGCCTTGCATGCATTACTGCTCTTGACCCCTCAATAGTCTTCATGGCCCCTTCACCCCATTCCTATACGGCTGCGCCTCCTCCCTGGCCCCACTAGCCGACCCTCAGGGACGCTGGGATGAGTTCCTTGTGCTGCTCTGCCTCTGTCCCAAATGGCTGTGACTCCCCTTGCGCTGCATCCCATCTGCGTTGCCCTACGGGCGGGTCAAGGCGGCATCCATGGCAGCTGCAGCGCGCCTGCACAGGGGAAGCATGGCACAGGAACGTGTTACTGCATCAGACACGCACGCCAAAAGAGGGCTTGCAAAGCACACCATTATACTCTGAACATGGTTACACATGTGGACCATTGATTCTTGACTACAGCATCTTCTGAGCTAACACGCGCAAGTGCATGTCCTAATGCAGCCTGCATTAGGACATGCACTTGCACGTGTTAGCTCAGAAGATGCTATATGCCCCCTTGATGAATGGTGCAGGTATACTGTGTGGTACCAACACCCTCATAGGTTTCCACGCTGCATGCAAAAAAACATGTACACATAAACATGGCGGGGATTCAGCTTTCTTTCTTGTTGCTTGGCATGCAAGGCCATTCATAAATGCACCCCGAGCCACGCACCTCTTCCCCTCCTCCCCGTGCGCCTGCGCTGCCTGCCAAGCCTCCCCTCCCTCCTGTTCTGCAGCTATCACCTCCCCCTTGATGCCCTCCCATGCACCTCGCTCCCGGTCAGCACGCGCCGCCAGTTCTGCACACAAAACCTCGCATTAGGGGGTTTGGAATGGCTTTCAAAGTGCAGTGCATGTATCACCACAACAGAGTGTTATTCACATGGCTTTAGATTTCCTGAATTTTTGCAGACTTCGATTTACTTCTATCACTGCAGCGCTGCAGTGATTGCTCATACATGTAAATACACGCCATTGCACAATTGCAGTGCATCATATGAATCCTTCCATTACTACTACATACCAGCGCGTTCATGTGTGACAAACACTGGAAACGCATTTTTTCACAGTGCCCATTCATCAACCCCACGATACACTTCAAATAAATTGTCACCAAACCTATGACAGGGTTTGGGTTTACAGGTCCACTATCACCAAGCACTGCGTACCCTCTGCAACCCTCCTCCTCCTCCGCATTTTCAACCCAAGATACAATTCGAATACATCATCACTAACCCTATGGTATATGGTATGCGTACCCTCTGCCACTGCCTCCTCCTGATCCGCCTTCTTCAGCAGCACTTGGGTGACAACTGCAGCTTCCTCGGCCTCAAGCTGCTTGCCAGTCAGTCTGAAGCACACGCACAAAACAAAATCATTAAAAAATCATTGACAAAAATCTTTGTGGCACAGAACTTCTATTTTTGAAGAAAGAAAGAAAGGTCTTAATCCTCGACACACTACTCGAACAAAATGAAAATTTGACATATTTGTTTTCTGGGTGGTGCATGAGGGTGTGTGGAGTATGCAGCTGTGCGAGTGGCCACATGGGTGTTGAGGGCATCAGGCTGGTGTGCTGGTGTGGACGCCAACCCTAAACTTTATCGAGGTGGTGTGGACTCAAACCGTAAACTTTGCAGAGATGGTGCATTAATCATTCAGGATTGCACAACCCATTGCTGAGGAATGCGGAAGGCTGCGGATCTCGTATGCTGAACGGCAGGAAGCGGCGGTGAGCTGTGCATAAAAATAAAATGATCCCATTAAGTGAGAAATTTGGATCTTTTTTTTTTGTGAGGTGCGGCATGATGCAGATGTGACATGCAGGCGCATTCTGAAATCACCATGAGCATGTACCCTCTGTTCTCGTGCCTGTTGAGACGATTATGGGTGCTGCATTGGTACTACCTGCCAGCCTGGCACCATCGCACATTCCAAACAGTATGAACAACCCTGCAACTGTTTAGGGTTTAGGGTTTAGGGTTTGACAAAGAAACCCTGGGTGCACTAATACCCTACCACAGGGTCCCACCACATGACTCCCGTCAGCCTCCATTGTACCTACCTCGCCTGGGTGTGCGCCACCTCCAGTGCCCTCTGCCCCTGCTGCTCCTCAAGCTCCGCCACCTGGTTGGTCTGGGCCGCCAGCTGCTCCACAAGGGGGGTCACCTCCCCGGCCTCCCGAGCCGCCTCGCGGGCTTTCTCCAGCGCCTGCGGGGGGGTTGCAAGGGGGACAGGGTGAATGCCTTGGAATGAGATTGTGTGCTGGCGTTGACGCAGGAGCTGGTGACTTAAATGAAAAGGGTGGCGGTGACACAGCGGCTTTGGCGACCAGGGGAACAGCAAAACGCATGGAGGGTAGCATATAGATTTAATAAGATAAAAGAAAACGCCGACAATGGGGTATCAAAATGCTTGCAGCGCACATGAAGTGATCTGCCAGAGGCGTTCCGCACTACACGATACACTATTTTAATTTAATATAATGCCGTTGGCCTATGATTCCATGTGCAATGTTCTGCACGTTTAAAGAGAGCAGGCGCACCAGTGAGGCCACAGTGCACAATTTTATAAAGGAGGCCACAAGCGCAACCAACCAGGTCCTGCCAGGGCCAAAGATGCTACCCTAAATTCCTCCTACCACATGCTACACATGCCACGCCCCACTGCCCTTGCCCATGTGCATACACCCCAAAGCTTGGCGGGCTGTACTCAAACAAACGCTTCAATACCGCAATGTTACTCACAGTTTTCATGATACCTTGTGCCCAGCCTGTGCAGCTCTGCACCTCACACCTGGCCTAACACAATCTACGACAATCCCCGCCACGCACCCATTCCCTGCACCTTAACTACCACCACGATTTACCCACCACCCACCATTCCCTCCCCGCACCTCTCCCATCTTTTCCTCCGCAAGCGCCGCCGGCTCCACCGCGCGTGCCAGCACTGCCATCCCCTCCTCCTTAGCCCGCTCCGCCTCCCTTGCCAGCTCCACAGCCTCCAGCGCAGCAGCCTGGCGCTGGTTGGCCACGTTGAGCGCCTCCTGCGCCTTGGCATCCGCCTCGCGGGTGTGCTGGCAGGAGGAGCCCTCGAGGGCTGCCACCTGGCGCCGACGAGAGCGATGCATTTTGATCAATTGAAGAACAACTTGCCGCTGAAACCACTAGACGAGGCAGTCAGAGTACTTGCAACAATATCAGAGGAATATTTTTTGAGTATTGCTCGCTGGCCAGGGGAGTATGGGGGCTACAGCACATCAAGTGCTTCTGAAGAATCCTGTGCCTTGCCCAACCCGACCTCGCCGTGATGCGGGAGGAACCCTAGAAACCCTAGGAACCCTCAAGCGCCGCCACCTGCCACCATGGCCTCAATGATTGATTGTATACGTTGCAAGCACCTGCTGTTGAATAGCAGTGCATGTCACATTTCATGTCAAAACGTGACCCTCCTGATATCCCTTGTCGTACTGGGGAGGGGCCTCTACCACCGGCACACATGGGCTGACCACTGCCTGCCTGTCCAACTGTGCTGATGGAAGAAACAACTCGCAAGTACGACAGGGGAGATCAGAGAGGTCACCTGCAACATCAAGATGTAACATGCAATGCGTTGTCAACAACAGTTCCTAAGAAAGCGTCCATCACGACCCATGTGTATTGAATTGATCAAGCATTATTTAGTTGCTGATGTAATTAGGTGGCGCCATTTGCAGTGGGGACACTTTCCAACCCCACAGGCTGCATTGATCACTCCAATTTGACTCTGATCACCACAGCTCTCATACGTACAAATGCAAGCAGGGCCCGCACACACTTCATCCCCCACCTGCCACCAACTGTGCCTCATTGTCCTACCCATAATATAAGGATATCCTTTGTTCTTACTTTCATATTTTTAAGAGCCATTAATCAAAATCTACAATATTCTCTTCGATTGTTAATGGTTTTGTTATTTTTAATCCCACCCACCCACCCACCCACCTCCCGCTGCATGGCCTCAATCGCCTCCCGCGCCCGGGCTATCTCCTTCCCCTTCTCCTGTGCCTGCTGCGCCTCCCTTGCCGCTAGGTCAAGCAGTGCCTGCGCCTCCCGCTCAAGCTCCTCGCTGCGCTGGCCAAGCCAGGGAAGCTGGGCTGCACCGTGGGGGATGTAAAACGAGTTGAGCAGGGATGCAACATGGGTTGGAAGATGTACATACCCTATTTAATACCTTTTCTTTGGTCGGAGAAAACCAAGTTTTGCAGCAGAAAATAGGCTGAATGTTTCCCCTCGAAAAAAGCTGTTGTTTTACACGCATTCCAGCAATACAGTCAGATATAGTCAGACTGAGTTTAGGGAAAAGTTTACATTCCCGGAACTATCTTCCATTTACTCACCTTCACTGACTGAGCACTACCTGGTAATCTGACTGTATTGCTGGACTGCATGTTATTGTTAAACTAACTTATAGGGTTAGGAAATTACCCTTGAAGTTCTCCGCCTTCTGCCTCTTGCCCTCGGCTTCATCCCCCAGCCGCCCAGCCTGCTCCACAATGGACTGCGCCTGCATCTCGTACTCCACTGCCTGGCTCTTGATGGCATCCGCCTCAGCAGCCACAGTGGCCACGTGGTCAAGGCGGGGGGCCAGGGGGCCGGCCAGGGCGGCTGCCTGCTGCCGGGCCTCGGGGACCTGGGCCTCCAGGGCTTTCTGGGCCTGGGGGCAGGGGGGTGCGTGTAATGAACGGATTGAAGCAGGTATTTGGACAAAGAGGTGAAAAGGGTAGGAAAAAGTGGAAGTCCAGAAAAGAAAGATACGGATAGATGATTTCAAAGGGGGCGGCCAGGCAGTGGCCTGCTGGTGGGCCTTAGGGATATGAGTGTCTAGTCCTTCGCCAGATCTGCGCCTAGAGACAGGTGGGTGACACATACCACATTACAACGCACCCAAATGCCTAGGTATTTGTTTTTGAAAGTCTGAGGTGGTGATTGGCCATAGAACCCCTGCTGTTTTCCAGCACTCCCATATGCTTGATTTGGATTGCGGTTGTCGCCGACAACCAAGGGCAAGCTGAAACAGACCCTCAAATGATGTTTACGGGCTTGAGCAAGGGTGCAAGGTTTAGGGTTTGGCCTGCGCACCATCTCCAGGGTCTGCGCCTTTGCCTCCAGCATGTTGGCCTCACTCACAACCATGGCCTCATGCATGGCGGCATCCTCAGCTTGCGCCACCTGGCGCATGGCGATGTCATCGGCCTTGGCAGCTTCGGCAGTGGCGGCGGCAACATCCTGCATGCACAATGGGTGAGGATTGCATTTGGTTTTGGTGGGTGGGTTCTTGTTTGCAAGTTTCTTATGCCTCAAGGGGATCCCCTGGGACGCAGGGGTGACTGGCTATTGTCTCTGGCAGCAGAGTGGTAGAGGCAGAAGCGCCATTAAAGAACCTTCACCAGGCACATGCGGGTTTAGGGTTTGGGTATGAGGGATTACGGTTTAGGGTGTAGAATTTGTATAAGGACGAGATAAGCGTCGAGGTACCTGGGTTTAAACTTCACCCCGTTAGCCTGACAGCCATGTGGGCAGCGCAGCACCACCACCAGTATTCAGTAAATTATACAGGTTCCTTTTTCAAAAGGCTTAATCAGGATTCAGTCGACGTGGTCTTAATCCTACCTTCCCCCTTGCCACTGTCTCCTGTGCCTTGCGCGCCACCACCTGGCCCAGCTTGTCTGCTCGCTGCATGTCCTCACGCGCGGCGCTCCACTCGCTGCCCACCGCCTGGGGGTGGGGTCAAGGGAGGAGAGTTATTGATGGTACAAAGGGAGGGTGTATCTTGCACAATTGCAATCAACCGGGAAAGCCTGCATTTCCGGGATGCAGACACCGAGAGCAAAGTGTGCTGTTGGCTTCTCATAATGTGCTTCAGCGGGTAAGGTGTATGCTGTCGTAACTTGGAGAGAGCTGGTAATACCAGTGGTATTTAGCTTAGCGATTAGGCCATTAGTGTGGATACGCTGTGCTACAACCACAATATGTCACACCTCACACTGCGGCACAAGCTGTGGTTCACATTATTCCTATTTCTGGAGTGACACCTGTTTAGGGTCTAGAATTTAGGGTTTAGGGTCCTACCTCTGGAGTGACACCAATCTGCTCCTTGGAAGCCTCTGTACCCACAACATCCACCTCTCCTTCTTCACCCACCACCACTCCTCCCCTGGCCATCCCCGCCTGTGCCGCACCCCCTTCCCCTCCTGATTGGATGGCACCCACCACACCTTCACCAGAAACACCCTCTGGGATTGCCGCTGTCCCCACCGCTGGCTCATACTCTGCTGCAGTACCCCCCTTGCTGCCCTTCCAAGGAGTGGTGGGGATGGTGGGGCGATCCCCAGCACCCTTGTCTGCAACCCCCACCGCTCCACCAGCCCCCACAGCCTCACCCACAACACCACCACCCACCACCCCAGGGGTGCGCTCCTCCAGGGGAGCAACATTAATTGGTGTGGTAGGGGAGGTCATCAGAGGCTCCTCTGGTGCGGGCAGGGAGCGTGTGGACAGGTCATCAGGGAGGGCTTCCTCCCCTTGCACCAATCCTACTTCCTCCCCTACGGCAGGGGGTCCCAGATTTGATTCCAAGGGGGGCACCACTGTCGCCCCCGCAGCCTTGCCGCCTGCTGGTACCAAGCATGATCAGACGCCTTGCCACGCAGGTGCATAGTGCTATAGCAGCAAAAGGCAATCAACAATTACATGTTTTTAACATGCATTTTGGCAGTGAATCAGCCCCTAAACCCTAAACCCTAAACCCTAAGCAGGGCGCATCATGACCCCGCCCCATGGCCAACACCGCTCCTGGAGGCATGGACCATGTCAGGTGACCTACCCTTTGCTGGGTGCAGAAGGTCATGCTCCCCCTCGCTTGTCTCCTCCACCTCGCTCTCAGTCTCACTGGGGCTCACCACATGCGGAACCCCCTCACTAGCCACCGCCGTACCACCACCACCACCTGCACCCACACCAACACAACTAACATAGTACTCAATTTTGAGGTCTTTGTAACATAGCTTTTAAATTCCATGCTTGTTAAATTCATAATCACCATGTCCTGTCCTTGCATCAGGCGCGTTGGTTAAGGGAGAGGAGACAGCGAGGCCATAGGCGCTGCCCTATTGTCCAGTGTATCCCCTACCTGCGCCCACACCCTGCTCCCTGCGCTTCCTGCCTTTCCTCCCCTTGAGCTTCTCCTTCAGCTTGCCAAACACCCCCTTCTTCTTGGTGTGGGTGGGAGAGGCGGGGGCACCCTCCAGGGAACCTGGGGTGGCTTTGGGATCTGAAACTGCTGTAGACATGGTGGCAACTCTGCTGTGTGGCGTGAGTCTGAGGTCAGAGGCAACGTGCGGGAGGGACAGCAGCGGTTCTGGAGGGGGCCGAGGTGTAGTTTAGACCTTGGGAAACGTTTCACGCCCGCTCAAGAAAACAGTGACCACTCCAATACTGTATTGGGCAGCCTCTACAAAAGTGCAAGAAGTATAAATGCACTCAATGTAGAGGGATCTTCAGATTTTCAAGCCTTGAACAGCTCCCGATGAGCATTTGTTGTGGGTCCGGGGGTGCTTTCTCAAGGTTTTTCCTGTGCGTTTGGCGTGGGGCCGCAAGGGGCAGCGGGGTCGAAGGTGCAAGGCATCTGCCAAATAGACTCCACGTGGTGTGACTGGGCTACGTGACGTGGGCTGTGTGTTTGCTTCTTGCCTGTGGCAGTTTATGTAACAACCGTCACATGCATGCCAACCCTTTTCCTCAGGGTACCCAAGCAATATACATTTTTCTGCTCGGGATTGACATAGCACATTGCATTGCACATACATGCATATGCCCCGTGACTGGGGTACGTGGGTCACATAGTATGTGTTGCTTTCGTGCTTGTTACAGCTGCACATTTAAACTGACACAATCACTGAAGGTGGTGCTTGCTCCTGATAGAAAAAGCACTATGCATGCACTCCCATTACTGACACATGCATGCATGCCGTGCTGTGCTTGACTTTGCTTGACTTTGCAGCCTGCCCACACCGGTAATTGCCACATAGGCTACAAGTTATCAAAACATGTCCTATCATATAACACACTGCTGGAAGCCGTGTCACGAATTATGACCATAAATGTCTTATGGCGCGGTATCCAATACATGCACGCATTGACCTTTAAATCGCGGATCGCCAACCGCGGGACGCAAGTGCACTTCAATTTAAACTTTCCTATCTGATTGTCGTGTCGTGCCGTGCCGTATTCAACCCCAGGCAGGCAGGTCTGCTTTCAATTGGTTGAACCTTACGCGGAACACACTGGTTTGGAATCCTAGACCCTAAGCATGCATGGTTTGAAACCCTAAACCCTGGGCCCATACCCTTGCGAGCTCGTCGCCTCGCCTGAATAGATTGCCTCAGTGAGAGTTTAACAAATGCCCGAGCGTATATGCCGGCGATAGCAAACCCGAGGACTACGTGTTTGCTGAGGTGTCCCAAAAACACCTTTCCCATTTGCAAGGTCTTTGCGCTGCAGTTTGTACCTCACATGTACATACGTATATACGGACTGACCTGCAAGGTCGTCAGACGACCTTGTACAGTGTAAGGTTCCACACTTTTATCAGAGGGTGGCCACCATGGGCAAAAATGACGTGCTACGGGTTTGTGACTCATACTTGCGCCGCTCTGGACCGAATGAGAGCTATTCGCCTCTTACTGCACTTGCAGACGTGCACCTGCTAGTGGAAAAATCCAAGATGGTGACAGTGCATCCAGCCCATTCACAAGTGCTTTCGACGTTCTCTGGGTTTTCCTGTAACATGCTCACCTCGCTTGGCGAATCCACAGTGGTGTGCGAGATGGGTGCACAGAGTGCTGCTGGACAGAAGTTCAACCCTCCTGTGGAGCTGAATCTGACAGAGGGCAGCGGTGGGCTTGTCACACATGATATCTTGTTGGCTGCTCTTCAGTACATGTACAGGGCGCTGGATGACAAGGCAACAATAAAAGCACTGTGCTCAGATCTTCAGGTCAGTGGCCAGTAGCACTGTGGGGCTCAACCATTGGTCATTAAATAATTGGGCAATAAATGAATATGCAGTCTTGGGGCGATTTTATGCGAACAGCAACTACATGTTTGCCAGCAATGCCATTGAGGCATGGAATGAGTACAGTAATTACAGGTAGTTACAACTGCATCAGCCTGAGCTTGGATGGAGGCCCTCCCTGGGATGGGCTGCTGCATGTAGCCTCAAACCATATTGCTAATGGCAGCCACAGCCTGGGTGCCTATTAGGGTGCGTATACTTATAGGAGTCAACGTGTGTAGGAGTCATGTTCATTTGGGATGGCATTGTACTCAGTACAGTGTACGCCACTGTCGGTATTGGATAATTGACAAGTTGCTCGCCTGACAGTGGCCATGACTAGGGCCATTTGCTGCTGCTGGAACACAGTGTGTTGACAGTACTGTGTGACCACACAGTTTGTGTGACCACACAGTTTGTGTGACCACACAAACCTCTAGTGTGGAGCACTCAGCACATGCAGGTGCCTTTTACCCACTGTTACAAATTTACAGCCTCTGGCTGAGCCATGGAGAGGGCTGCGCCACATGCACATGCTACCAATGGCATTCAAACACCAGGCTTGGTTCTTCTGCAGATGTCTTCATGCGCCGCTGCACAGGATTTGCTGACTGCAGCTGAATACCTGGACATCCAGCCCCTCCAGAAGCTCCTGCATGAGTACTTTGAATCGAGGAACACTCACACACTCATCCTAAAGGAGCCGGTGCTGCTCGACAGCTTGTTTCAATGGATCAATCTGGGTGAGCGGTTCAAGCTGGTGGAACTGCTGACTTTGTGCGTCAATTACATGATTTGCTCAGCTTCCCATGAATTCGCATCTTCCTATACTTTTGCCAAATTGGAGAAACTTTCCTCAACAACAAGATCGATCATTCTGTTGGCAGCATTACCGGTCTGCACAGGCCCTTGCAGTTTGTTCGATCCCTACGATAGTGAAGATCTCTAACAACAGATCAGGTGAGCAAAACCCGGAGCAAAGTGTGCAAGGCAGTGCGCAAGGCTTGGCACCTGACAAAGGACAAAAAACAAGCGAAGAAAAAGAGGGGTAAATAAACCAATCTGCAGCATAGCACCTATGCATAGCCCCCGTAGAAATCCAGCCCCTCCTTATTGCACTTGGTGAGGGTGTGTGTTGAATTGAAATGTCATGTGATGCCATGATCATGATTGGAAATCATTAGAAGCCTTAGGTGGTGGTGGCGAGGGCACCCTAAACCTGAGGTTGCTTTGAATGCGTGCCACAGCCTGTTTCCAGACTCTGAATGATTCCAGAAGGTGTAGTTGGGAGGTGGTTAATGAGGACGTACTTTAATATGCGGCACGCACAGCACACAGAGGATGATTGAAACCCTAAACCCTAGCCGTGGGGCCGTAAGTTGGGCAGCACACACCGGTTGTCAGTGCAGCTACGTAGTACTCAGTACAGTCTGTGCGTAAATGCAAGCTGATGAGGATTGGAATTTAACCATATGTCAATTGTGCGTGTGTGGGGGCGTTTTGTTTCTTTCTTTCTTTCTCCCAACTGCACTGAGTCTCCTGGCATACCCACACCACACAACACAGTATGATACAACTATTCATATTTAAGGTGAGAAACGAAGAAAGAAAATCCCCACATCAATGGCGGCACACCATCCAGCAATGTAATGCCGGGCAGCAGCCAGGATGCCACCTGTTGCACCGCGCCCTCACTACCCAAGCCAACCCCGTGTTTCAAGCAAATGCCCACCAGTCCTGCGGCCTGGTTGTCCAACCAGAGTATGCAATGCATCCCATTATAACATAGTCACTAGAGATGGACCCTGGTCCACCATGGAGGTCACATGCACTCCCTGCCCACGCCAAACTGCATATCCCAGTGCTGTTACTCATCAACACTACACAGGCCTGTTACACCCCTAGGAAACACAATTTGCTGCTGCCAGGCATCATCCGCATTAGGGTTGCGACACCCTTGTGTAGGGTTTTGCCCAGCTAGTCGGACGACGTGCTGGCCTTCTGGCGCTTGCGGCCCCCTGAATCCTCCTCCCCATCCACCCTCACTTTTTGCTTTCCCCTGCGCTTGCCCGCTCCATAGGACTGCTCCTCCGAGGACCCCCCCTCGTCATCCTCCCCCCCTTCCCGTGCATCGCCATTGGTCCCGCCGTCCAGGGGGCTTCCCGAGTTGACAATGGCCTTCTGGTCGGATGCCTCTGCAGCCGCAGCTGCATCCCTGCGCATCCAGCGGGTCCTTCTGTCAGAAGTATGACAGGAGACATAATGGATAGAAGGGTAATGGCCTCAACTGTTATAAATCTTCCAGTGCGCAATTTACAGGCTGCACAGCTTTTCCAAACGAGTTTGTGTGTGCAGCAATCAGGTGACTCATGCTGCCCACAGCTGCATGCCAATTGCATCAAGTCAAGTACTGCCGTACAGACATTGAGGCTAGCCAAGCTCAGCATGCAGCATTACCCACTCTGAGACCCATACCACAGGCAGCATGTTACGGCAAAGGGCAGGGATACACCCCCTAACGCCAAGCATCACCCAATAAGTTTGGGACAGTGGCGCATGCATGTGACATGTTCAAATTGCCACAAAGCGCGAGCAACAACCTCATCCCACACCACGCTAATTGCCAACAACAACTCCGGGTTTTAATGGGAAAATATTAAAGGGTTTGGTGCCTTACCCTGCAGCAACCTCCCCTGCGGCAGCCTCCCCCTCAACAGCCACCTCCATTTGAGGTTGAGGTTCCAGCTCCTGCTTCTGGATCTCCACCGGCAGGTAGAACAGCCCCTTTTCATCCTCCTCGTCATCGCTGCTGAACACCTTAACTTCCTCACAGGTCTCGATGTCGACATCCGCCTCGCCCTCCCCGTTTTGGGCCCCATCTGTCGCAGCCCCCTTGGCTTCGTCATCCCTGGGATTGATGTCGAATTCGTCCTCCCGCTCGATGTACTCCAGGTTCTCGTCCAGCTCCTCGAAGTCGGGGGCAAACGCGCTCCAGTTCTCCTTGTAGATGTGCTCCCAAATGTAGATCTGCAGGGTGCAGCAGGGCAGGTCATGTGGGACAGCTTACCAGGACGGTGCAATTGAATTGGGATTGGAGTGAAGGAGGTTGGGCTGGTTGGTCATGGTATGCAGCTGTACATGCTGCACATCCGGCCAGCTATCGCAAACCATGCTGCGCAAGTTGCCCGCCCCATGTGGCGACATTCATCAGGCAGCCGAGCACACAGCCACTGCTGTGCATACTGGGGCCCTCCACTAATATGCTGCTCATGCTCCTGCTGCATATATGGGAATGCTGCTGCTTGATGGCATCACTGTGCCTGTGGCCATGCATGTGCATGCGCATGTGCCCTCCTCACCTTGCCCGATGTGGCCACAGACGCCAGCAGGTTTCTCAGCGGGTGCCACGCCACAGCCACAGCGCCCTCCTTGGGACCTGGGGGACAGACAGGAGTAAGGGCCCAAGGGTTTAGGGTATTGGGTTTAGAGTCTCTCAGCAGGTGCCTCGCCACAGCCACAGCGCCCTCCTTGGGACTTGGGGGCCAGACAGGGGTAAGGATAAGGGTTTAGACTCATGCTGAAATAGCGGTATCACATATCCTGTGCACTGACTTCTGAACTCCACATCAAATATACCGGAAGCCATCCAGGGCGGATTTGGACATCGAATTTGGGATCAGAAGTGTTCAATGGGGCACATACACACTTATGTGTGGAGGCATTGATAAGTTGGTTCACTGCCATGCGCATAGAACAGCATGAGAAGGAAGCACATCCGTCCACATTTCACCAGGCACTGCGATCGCACCATATTGGGTCACATGGGTGCGTGGAGTAGAGGGCTGGTGTGGGGTTTGCTTTCGGCACACTTAAATACAAAAAGCTCATAGCAGGGCTCGTCATTTGGGAGTGTTAATGCCGGGTGACGGGGGGTGCATCAATGGCCAATGGAGAGAAAATACGTTTCTTATGGCAATAACCACTCGTGTCGACCCAAGCAGCATCCGCACTTCAGTAACACCCTAGCCCTTACCCTCAATGACCCTGTCCATCCTGCCTGCTGTGTCCCAAATGTACACGTTGTGGTCTGCGCTGGTCACCGCAACCACGTGCTCGCTATCCGCAGTGAAGCACACCCACACCCTAATGCATACCCCAGACCTCCCCTCAATCACCCTATCCATCCTGCCCGATGGACACCACAATAACCCCCAACACTTCCCACCACCAAACCCTAGCGCACACCTTCAATGACCCTGTCCATCCTGCCCGCTGTGTCCCAAATGTACACGTTGTGGTCCGCGCTGGTCACGGCCACCACGTGCTCGCTGTCGGCAGTGAAGCACACCGCGCCCCACTGGCATGGCTCCACTGTGTTGCTGAGCTTGCGGTGCAGGTCAAGCATGGGCTCGGTGGGGTTCAGCAGGGAGCCCTGCTTGGGGAGCTGCAGAGGAGGGAGGAGTGGGGATTGAGGGGTGCAGTGGGGGCTGAAGACGGGGGATCAGGGGGTTTGGGGGGGGGGGATTTGAGGAGAGATCCTTGCTTACGAAGGTGCAGGGGGGTGGTGGGAGTTGCTGCTGAGCTTGCGGTGCAGGTCACGCATGGGCTCGCTGGGGTGAAGCAGGGAGCCCTGCTTGGGGAGCTGCAGAGGAGGGAGGAGTGGGGATTGCAGGGTGGGGTTTGGGGGTGAGGTGGGGGTGGGGATGGGAGATACGGAAATTGAGGGCATACCCCATGTCGGTAACTGAAGGTGGTCCTGCGTGACACGCTTAGGGTTTTCAGTTTGGCTTAACGATGTAAGCCCATCATGGCATTCTAGAGTTTAGGGTTTTAGAACTGGCGCTAAGGTTGACCCTCCAGCAGCGCACCTTCGTGGTCACTATCCGCGACTTGGCGTCTGACAGGTCAATGCTTGGGGTTTAGGGTTTTAGAACTGGCGCCACGGTTGACCCTCCAGCAGCGCACCTTCATGGTCACTATCCTTGACTTGGCGTCTGGCAGGGTGAAGGTCTTGCGCCGCGACCCTGGTGGCGCCAGCAGGGGTGTGACCTTGAACATCTGGATGGACCTGTCTGCGCAGTTGGCCAGAAGGTACTCCCCTTTTTTGTCGAGTACCATGCTGACCACCCGCCCATCCTTGCCACCGGACGCCTGGCAGCAGGCAGGGGAGGACAGGGGCCCGTCAGCATGGGGAAGGTTGTGCTACGGTAGTTGTTTTATTTTTTTATCAGCGTACATTAAATGCACGCCGTCTTGGGAGGATGTTGCAACCTCGGCATGGGAGGGGTATACTAGTCATATCCTTAACTAGATGCATCAAAAGTCAAGAGGATGTCGGCAAAGCTTGCAGGCAGTGCGAGACCCTCAAGCACGCTGTCATAGCACTCAACCCTACCAGGTGGTGCACCCAGGCACGCCTCACCTTGACCACATCGTGGATGACCATACCCTCCCGCTGCAGCACCAGTATTGTCCCCTTTGAGGCCACGTACAGCACATCCCCATCCTTGTTGAAGGTGGCGATGGAGCTGAGGGATGCGGCGTCGCTGTTGGCGCGGCCGCCCTTGCCCTCCCCCTCTGCACACCACACAGATCGCCCTTGAGATGCTGAACCCTAACCCTACCATGGCTCAGAATAATAGGATACGGTACTGATGGAGTTGGGTGAGGTAACGTAGCGCTTGGCGCGGCTGCCCTCCCAGTTCACCCTTTGCGATATGGGAGATGTACATATGCATATAATGAATTACTAATAAAGAATTTTTGTGGGATATTACACAAAGGCGGAAACACTTCACCTCACAAAGGATTCTGCCCAACCCGCTCCCTGATCCAAGCTCCACTTGACCTCACCACAACATGTAATCAGCTACTACGCACAAACCCTGCCAAGGGTTTCCGTTTCGCACCTGCCGCCAGCACCGGCAGTTGTGTTCGTTCCCCACTGACCAGATCCAGCAGCACAGGGGCGCCTTGGGACAGGCTGACCAGGCACAGGTGCGGCTTGTGGTGGAGTAATACTGCGTGGACGACTGGGGAGGGGAAGGCGATGCTGCGCGTCTGGGTGCAGGGAAGAGAAAGCCGGATCAGAAAATAAATCCAGGAAATTGACAATAGGCATCAGATGATAGCTGAAGAAAGTAATGTAAGATATTCTTATTTGAAGAAGTTAATAATCGATGAAGACATTAATAGCTGAAGACAATACTAGCTGAAGTAAGAAAATTGTATCCCTTGTATGCCGACAATAGCGCCTGGCCAGCGCTGCATACAACCCCCCCTGACGATGTGGCATGCACATTTTCATATGAAACACCAATAATCTGCCATTATACATGCCGTCAAGTATATCAACGAGACACACAACCCTGCCGCCATACCTGTGCAATGCACTACAAAATCCAATGAGACTCCATTTGCGTGCATGGTACATGCGCATGTATGGGATATGCACAATTTTGCACCCTCCTCCCTTGGGAAAATTTGCACTTCCCCCCCTTCCCACCTGTGTGCCCTTTTCCACGTCCCACTCGATGAGCTGGCAGTCATCACCCCCACTGAACAGCTGCTTGCCATCCCTGGTCCACATCACGACAGACACCGCCTTGCTGCAGAGGGTTGAAGGGGAGCAAGGAAGGTGTCATTTTCACGCTGTTTACCCAAACTGCGTTCATTAATTTCAGTTTCTTTGGGTTTCAGGAAAAACGCGGAATCCTAGCGATGCAGGGCACGAATGCGGGGTACTGTTGATGCGCCAGGAGGTACCCACAATGTGCAGTGTGTATGAAAGCATGTGGCCGTTACTCTGAGATTAATTGTGATGCTCAGGCAGGTCGGGAAGCAAAACAGATGGCGACTAAGTGACAGGTCTAAATTCCCAAATTCCAGTACAATACATGCAGGCTGCAGCAATCCCCGCCCAAGAACTACATGCATCTGTGCTGATTGTGTGCTGCTGGCGCTGCCAAAGCTGTGTTGCGCCAGTGCGCCAGGCTTACCTGTGCCCCTTGTACACCCTCGCCACCACCCGCGTCAGGAAGTCCCAGACAACCACCTGGCCGTCCTCGCACCCCGCTGCACGTGCACAGCGTTAAATGTAACGCTGCAGGGAGTTGGTGCATGCTCTCGTGTGTTCTAGGTGCTGTGACAACTTGAAGTTTATCCGCCTTTTTGTCATGATGCCATGAAATGTGGGCAATGCAGGCAACACCAAAACCCACCCATAGAACAGGCCCAAACACTACGCATCAAGGCGTCAAGCTTGGTGACTGGCGCGAATGTGTGGTTACCAGTGGCCAATAGTTTTGCTTGGTATTGGGCATTGTAGTGCTTGGTATTGGGGATTTCAAAGCCCAACGCACCTGCCAGCAGGGTCCCCCTTCTGTTGAACGCTACACAGCGCGTGTGCCCGTGGTCCAGCAAGCCCTCTATGGATTCTGGCAGGTTGAGCGCCTGGAAGGGGTCTGGGCAGTGACACACAACCACTGATCAGAGGCTGGCTACCGGGTGCTTGAACAGCGGTATTTTCTAGACAGCCATTTCGACCATTACGCCCAACTCCCAGGGTTGAACTGGCTGACAAAGATGGAAATGGTGCACGAAATTTTTTGTGTGTAGTGCAACTGGGCTCGTGTTTGCAGCGAATTTGGCATGTGCAGAAGCTGGACTGCAACGTGCAAAAGGGCAGTGCGTCACTCGAACACCCTGTCAAGCATGGGTGTGGCATGTGGCAAATGCAGCGGTTGGATGCGGGTTGACTGGAACTGGGCAGGAGGATAGAGTGTTGGAAACTGTATCAACAAAAAGTAACGCAACTGTCGACACAAAACAGGTTCTTCTCCGAACCAGGTTCAACTCGGGCGATGCATGCATATAGGTTGGAGGAGGCCAAAACTTGCAGGTAGGGGACCGTTCGAGAGATTAGCATTAACCGAAGTTAGCGTCCGGAGAGTGCTGCTTTCTGTCAACATACGTACACCAGCTGCACAGGAGGCGCAGTTGTGCGGTGTAGGCACCATGCGATGGATGCTGGTAATAAGGTACTCACCCAAAAGCTTCCTATTCATTGTATCTCCAGTGCGTTGATAGTCTCAGTATGACATTCCGCTGGTATCCTCAGCTGCTTGTATTCCGTGTTCCATCCCTCCTCGCCCTCATCACATAGTGTAATTTCAGCGAAATGATTGCAGGATTATTTGGTACAAATGCGCTGTGGAAGAAAGGGCTGCTATTGCACCAATAACCAAATACTCAAGCACTGAATGAGTATGAACAACGGTATAACGTCAACGCGGAGACCGAAGGTTGAGGTGCCTTGCTGAGTGTTGACAATCTGTGCCCAGTTCAAACGTGCCTCGCGTTACTCAATAGCCCCGAACACACTAGTATGTTACAGCTCAGCAGCAGGTTACAGAGACCAACATAGCCCAGATCAGCACCAGCAGCAAGCACGAAGTAGGGCGCTGTTTCAGCCCCGGCAAGTGATATCGGTTGGTCATGCTTTCAAACTTCGAACTGTGAAATCAGTATCAGTGGAACGGGCAAGGCTTGCGGCGCCATCGCAAGCTTATCCAGAGCTTGTAAACGCTCAAGCAGCGACTCCCTGACATCTTATGGGTTCAGCTCCATGCCAGTAACAAGCTAACGTTCTGACTGCCCGCCGGTCGCTGTGCCAAGCCGCCTCTCTCTCTTTCTGCACGGCATTGCATGCACCCATCAATAATCCAGGGTGGGGAACAGGCAGTGTGAGCGAAGGCTGCGATCACCAACAGACGTGAACGCGTTTCATCACACCAAACGAGGGTTCTTGAGCTGTGCAAGGCTGGCACTTGCCCCGAACACGCCAACCGCTGCCAGGGGTTGGGTACTAGCCTGGACCCACTACCAGCTTTACGACACCATGCTCAGCAAAAGCTTGCACATAAACGTGGTGCGCTGCTCATTCACACGGTAAGTCAAAGGTGCATATTGAAAGAGTGTTGCAAGTTTCCACTCTCGGGTAGTGCTTGCATCGGGCATCAAGTGTACACACAAAAAGTGCAATGCATGCATATAGGGCCCAGCCCAGTACAGTGCTAGGATTATCTTGGGGACGTCTGCAAGCACTATGGGCTCACCTTGCCTTTGCTTTGACGCAACCAGATTGGACCTTGAGTAATTTCAAAAAATTTAAGTGTACAACACCCCACTGTGCAGTAGCCAGCGCCACAGCCCCCACCCCACCACCACCTGCGCCACCACACGCAGGCACCACACCCTACCCTGCCATCCCCTCTCCACTTCCTTCCTCCCCCTGCCGACCGCCTCCCGCCACCACACCCGCCACCAGCAGCGCCACCATCCCCCACCCTCCGCAGCCGCCAGCGACAGCGCCCCACCCCCCACCGACCCCCAGCTCCAGCCCTGGGAGGTGGAGGAGGCTGCGATCGAGGCCAAGGCGCAAGAAACATGGGAGCAAAGCATGAGCGACTATGAGGAGCTGAAGAAGCGATTGCTGAGGCGCACGCAGCGGGGCGCCACCTTCCTTACGGGGTACTTATTCCTGGTTGCCTCTGGCTCGGTGCGGGGCACACATACCCTACACCAAACCCTAAGACATAGACGCAGTGCATGCATGTACCTTACACCAAAGCTAAGCCCTTAGGTAGGCGGCACATGGGGCTTGAATCAGGGGATGCCAGGAGGCTTTCCCAAGGCTCGGCCCACTGGATGCAGCGGCAACCGGGCAGGCATCCAGCGGCCATGATTATTACTCCATCCGTGCACGCCACATGCATGGACCACCCCTCAGCAATTAACACTCAATCCCATGCAGCATAACATCGGATTTGCATGAAAAGCTGGTCCCTGCAATCTAATGAATGAAAGTTCAATTTCCATGTGTGCCAACCCGCACCTTTCATGCACAACTCACTCACCTCTGTACTGCAAGGGTCACAGATTGCAAAGCCAGGACTATTGCCATTGCTACTCCCCCGTATTTGAACTCTGGGCAAATGACTCAGGGCACTAAATCTTCTGGGGCTGACCTACTCCACCAGAACCTGTCAAGTCGCCTGGGATCACTAAGTGGTCCAAACAGTGCCAGGAAAGAGCTGCGTGGCGCCGCATGTGCAACTGACCGCTAATCTGGCTGTATTGCTGGAATGCATGTAACTAACTAACTAAATCTCCTCTCTTGCCCCGCAGGCCGCCCTCAGCGCCATGATCGGTGGCGGGTGCGGCTACTTATACATGCTGTGGCTCATGCGGGATATAGATGCATTCAGGGCAGACAGCTGGGTCCCATGGGAGCAGGCGGAGGAGGTGCCGAAGCCCTTGCGGGTGGTGGCCAAGGGGGCGGCGGCGTACTGGTGCGTGGGGGAGGGGATTGAATTCCTTTCAGGCGTGACTGGGCACCTGGCGGGCGTGTGGAGTGTTTAGATTAGGATCACTTGGCATGTACGGGCATTTGACTGTACTTGATGTGTGCATGCATTCATGATCGTGAGGTAGCATGTGTACCTCCAGGGAAAGGGAGCCGCCTATGGAAACTTCCAATGCGGCGGGCTTTCATGCGCATTCCGTCACCAAGGTTGGCCAGTACATGCATCAGTATACCACAATCACTCTGCGCACTCACTACAGGGCTACGCGTCCTTGCAGCTGCACTGGCACCTGGTGCAACTTGTACCCGCGCCATCCCAACCCCATTCTTGCGCACACAGGCACGCCCTTCAGCCGCGCCTGCTGCTTTTTGTGGGCCTGACGGCCGCCATCCCCGCGTACAACAATTTTGCAGACACCCCCCTGACGCTGGTGGAGCAGGCGTGCCTAGTGGGAGGGTTCCTGTCCTACAAGGTGGGTGTGGTTAGGGTTTAGGAGTCTGTCGTACTAGGTGGGCACATAATCTCTTTAAAGGGTTCCTCTGGAAAAATCTGCAGGTTACCTCATTGCATGCTTCGCACGAGGCCTGTGTGGGTGCACGAGGGTGGAAATGTGGGTGATGTATGCACCTTGGGACAGCCACGCTGAAATAGGAGTTGAGCGTGGATACAGGATTTGCTTAGAACTGTATATACAACTGTCCTCTCGCGATATTCCAACTGTGCTTTGAAAAGGACCCCAATGCACCCATGCAATGCATGCATATTGATTTATTATATGCCATGCAGTCTTTGCTGTGTTTGTAGCTAGAATGTCACAGAACTCTGGGTGAGTGAAAGCCACAGAGTGACCTTTCAACTGCTGAACTCAATTGGCAACGCTCAATGGCTGCAAGTGGAAAATTGTCCGCCTGCTAGGGTTTAGGATCTCTTCCTTGCCATTGCAATGCATGCGATTGAGACCGCATGTTGTACCTGCAGCTTGCCCTGGTGCTGGAGGTGTACGATACGGTCAAGCCGCGGTTCGACGCCGACAAGCTTGAGCGCGCCAAGGCGCCTGTGGTGGAGGAGGTGGATGAGATGGAGGCGCGGGAGAGGGAGCGGCGCCTGCAGGAGCAGCTTGCCAAGATTTCGAGGGTGCAAAACAACATGTTCAGGAGGGGGAGGCCTGGGGAGCGATAAGCACATGCATTCATTAATGAGCGATGATGGGGCATTTTTTTCTTGTGTTTTATACTGTTGAAGGCAATGGTTGTTTGGGCATTGATTGGGTTGTGAGGCTTGTGGGTGTCTGAGGCAGTATGCGGATTAGGGAGTAGAACAGTATATCAGTGAGACTTTCAAGTTCGGATCAACAGGTTGCGATGAGGTCACCGAGTCATGCACGCCGCTGAAGGTGGTTGCTGCACAATTATTTTGTACTAGGCCCAAGTCTTGTTTTGGAAAGAAATCACTGATCTGGTGGTTCACTTCAGAAGACTTCACATAGTGCACTCAGTGCAAAATATTGGACCGGGTATACCAATGCGCAGAGGTTTGAAGCACCGCTGCCTTGGAGCCTGTGCAGCAGCTGTGGCATAATCTATGGTAGGGGCTCGTATTGTCACAGCCTTTGCTCAATTGGTAATGTACCTTCTACACTGTTGACCACACAGTCACACAGGGCGCTGAATGGACAACATTGCGCGCGCCGTGAAAACAACAGTGCACAAAGGGCTCTGCAGGTCAAGGGATGCATGTGCCAGGCTGTAAAGGCTGGCATGATGCCATTTGGAGGCCCATGCTGCACGTGGTACCCCATGACGCATGTGAGGGGATACAAAATGCACAGCTGCTTGCCCAGTGCTTCATGGCTACTGGGTGGGATCGCTGCTGCAAAGGGAATGAAACCAAACCCCGAGTAGTCCCGAAAGCCTATATTTTTTTGCTGGTGCTCAAGCGTTGGGCAGACCTTCGTAGAAGAACTTCTTAGGCTGCCACCACGGTATGATACGAGGTTTGCTGGAGGTTTACCACTGTACAGCTCCTGTACCGATCTTTGGAGGCGGTCTCTTCGTTCCTGGATAGCAGACCAGTCTGAGGGCTTCACAGACACAGTTTTGCCACCTCACTAGGCCTACCCCCCTTGTCTGCGTGTTGAGTGTTCAAAAGTATTTTGAACACTCAACACACTTAGCTCCGCTCAAGAGGGTAGATTGTCTGCTAGCCATGCAGATAGCCATATGAAATTCAGTGTCTTACCACACAGCAGGCACTTGAATAGACAGCAGTAGTGGAATCACCAGAATGGGTGACACCTCCAGCACTAGATGAGAATAATCACTGTAAGCTACTGAGCCAGACCTTGGGCCAAGGTGGCTCAGCCTGTGCCTGACAGCTGGGCACACATGACAACTGCGCTAACCTACTAGGCTAGTTGCGCAATCAAGGGTTCAAGCCAGTTGCATCTTACCGGTGACTGCCTCGAGAAATCAGCCTTTCATCATGAGCTCAGGGGACAACAGCCCTGCAGTAAGCAGTGCCAGTGGCAAGCGTGCCAAAGGCTCACAGCGTTCATTCAAGTCCCAGGTGAAAAGCGCCTTCCGCAAGCTCCGGCGCCCTGGCCAGTCACAAGCAGACAGCCCATCTGCCAGCAGGCCATCTACTGCAGGCCCTTCTGAGCGAACCAGCCCTTCTGACAGCAACTCATCGCAGGCAGACAGCCCCTACCGCAGGCATTCACCTATGGTGTTCAAGGAATCTCCAAGCAGTCTGTCTCCTCAGGCCTCCAATAGTAGTGCTGGTGCGTCCAGGGATTCATCCAACTACACCACACCGCAGTCCAGCCCGGTCAGAAGCCCTGATGGCAGCTTCAAAAGGAGACACTCTCCTCAGGAAAGTCAAACAGGAGGGGCAATTACTGCAGTGCCTGGGACCCAGGATGTGATTGACAGCCCAGATGCTGTGCACAGTTCTGGACACCCTGGGCTTGGTCCCAAGGGGTCTGCAGAACCTCGGCCCAACTACCATGGGGATCAGCCACATGCCCCAGGCTTTTCATTCTCCCCAGTGCCACCACTACCCAATACGCATGGGGTCAATGATGATAAGGAACAGCCAAAAGACAAGGTGTGTTGCATGTCCACGATTTGGCACATGGTGTGACAAGAGCTGTTTCTGGGTGGTTGTCATGTGAATGAAACTGTTGCGATAGGTCTGCACAGTATACAATTAATCCGTACCAATGCCATTGGGCTGCATATCATAGTAACTAGCCACCTGTGGGTGTGAAACATTGCAATATTGTTGCCAATTTAACTACTGAACACCAAGGCTAGGCAGTGCCTGTAATCTCGGGAACGCACGCAACGTATCCACCATTCCTGCTTGTGACCAATAATTCTGCATCCATCACGTCATTACGCAGACCACTTCCATATTATAGTGCTATATATACTGAGCCCCCTGCTCTTGCATGCTGCAGGGGTTGGGCACGTCCCTGGAGCCAACCAGCAACCCTCCTAAGACACATGGTCCTGCTGGGGGTGGGCCCACCCACCAGGGCCACCACACCACCACTACACAGTACCACGATCAAGCGCTGCGCCTCATGACAGCTTCGCCCACAGAGGATACCCCCCTCCAGCCCACAGAGCCCACATCTCCCCTCAGGCGCAGTCAGGATGTAATGCAGGCAGAGAGGCAGATGGCGCATGTCTCCTTGGAGAGCTGGGCCAACCAAGGCGCTGATCCACCACCACCGATTACTCCATCAGGCGCTGATTCATCATCACCGATTACTCCATCAGGCGCTGACCCATCATCACCGATTACTCCATCAGGTGCTGATCCATCATCACCGCTTGCTCTATCAGGTGCTGATCCATCATCCCCATTGGCTCCATCAGCTGGGGCGATGGCACACATGGCCGAGGCACAGGCAAAACCTACACCCACCAGCCCAGCGCACCCCAGCCAGGTCGAACCCCAGCCACAGGCGGAACAGTCTCCAGAGAGTCCTGAGCAAACCCCGGCTTTTGTGCCCCTTGACACCCCACAGGCCAATCAGGAGCCCCTGTCTCTGGAGAGGCTGCACACCCCGGCAGTGGTCAAATCCATCCCCAGGCCCCGTCTTGTGGAGGAAGTTGAATCCAAGACCTCCCCTCCCACAAGTGAAACCGCAACCTCCCCTGCCCCTCCCAGCCCCTCCCCACCACAGCCACCCCCACCACAGTACCTGCCACAGCGTGAACCGGCCACCGCCCCCACCACCGCCAGCCAGTCCTCACCACAGCCCCTGCCGCCGCGCTCACCCAACGCTTCCAAACTCCAGCAAGCCGCCGCGGGACACAGCACGCGGGCCAAGGTTGCCGCAGCCGCCGCACAGGCGCGGGCTGCTGAGGTGGAACAGGTGTGGCAGGGGGGAAAAGGTTTGAGAAAGGGTGAGGAATTGGTAATAAAGTGGTTGGATGGGGTAAAACCACCACTTGGGTGGAACAGGTAAGGAATGAGGAAGGCTTGGGATCGGGAATATCGGGCTGTGTAGGATGTTTGGGGTGGTTTGGACCACAACGTGTTTGTTGAGGGGTGGCTAAATAGTGGACAGGGGAGCAATGTCCATTTATTCACTCATCTTCCTTCACCCACCCATCATAGTCGCTGCAGTGGTGGTGGGTGGGTCCCGCCTGTTCAAGGGCAGATGCGCAACTTGTGTAAATTAGGGTAATCGTGTGTAAAAGTATAGATATACGCATTCATAGAAAATAGAAAATAGAAAATAAAGTAGAAATTTATCTGAGCACATTCTTGTTTGTGGACCAGGTAGCGGATGAGCTGCATTCGGTAATAGTGCGCCAGCAGGGGGTGGCGCGCCAGGCACGGGAGGCGGCGCTGGTGGCGCAGTGGATCAAACCCGAGGTGGAGGGTGCAAGGGCTGAGCAGGGTGAGCAGGGTGCAAGGGCTGAGGAGATGAGTGTGGCCAAGGCGGAAGGGGAAAGTGCACCAAAGGTACAATATAATAAAAATAAGATCTCAGTCTTATCCCCCCTTTAATAAATAATACAAATTTGTGTAGTACTGACCACCTTCTGCACATGTTCGCAAGCTACTCTGGCTCCAGAAGCTGGAATGCATATACTTACTCACTCAGTCATGTGGGTTCTGATTGCTGCATCGGATCAGCAGCCTGCAGGATTGTAATTGGCTGCTGATTTGACGCAGCTCTAGAAACGCATGTGACTGAGTCAGTAAGTATCTGCATTCCACCTTTTTTCTCTGTGTGTGGGGATACAATAGTAAGGGTGTGCAAGTGTAGAATTGCGCCTCCGTTCCCCAAAATCTGGGACGGTAATGGCGCGCACAGTCAACTATGGATTCGTGACACATGGCGGGCCATGGCTGATAGCTGTTGCTCAGCGCTCCATAATACCCCACGCCCGTGCAGTGAAACTGCCCAATAACTGCAGACACCCAAGGACCTGATATCCTTGCGGCTCGTCGAGCAAAAGTCCCTCAAGCAAAGGTCCGCCGCGGCCGCCGCCCACCCTCCGCCATCCACCACCCCCACCACTCCCCCGACCCCCACCCCCACTCCACCCGCCCTAGATGAGGTCCAATCCGAGGCCCGTCAGCTGGTGGAGGCCCTGCGGCATGCCCTGCATGCGGCTGACCGCACCGCCTGCAGGCTGCGGGAGCTGGGGTATGTGCTCATCCCCCGGGCGCTGGAGCGGGTGGATGCGCTGGAGGAGGAGAGGGAGCAGGCGCAGGTGGGGGGTGGGATGGAGGAGGGGCGGGGAACGTCACGATGGGTAGGGTGGGGTAATTTCAGGTGGGGGGGTCAGCGGGTGCATTGCTGGTTGAGATCTATGTTTAGATTTCGAGTTCAGAATTTTTTTCGTGTTGAAGTCTTTTAGCAGTGTGTGGTTTTGTGTGGTTTTTGTGCCAGGGCACAAAGTCAGGGACCAAATTTGGTCCATCAAACGTTACTGTCAACTGTGGAAAATAGGGATTAAAAAGCCACACGGTGCCTCTAGCTACGCGTTGCACATCCCCATTCTTTTGTTTACCGCTGTATCTGTCATCTGCACGCACAGTGCGCACGCACAGTGCGTGTGCGGACGACAGATGCCGCAATTGACAAAAGAATGGGGAGGTGCACTGCGTAGCTCCCAGTTACTACACACAATGGCTTATTGTTGCTTTGCTGCTCCTCTCCAAATTTTGGTGCGCCATTTACCAGGGTTGGCAACTCACCACCCTCACTGGTGCTGCACTGTGTAGGGTTTAAACAAACCCTAAACCCTAAGCTCACCCCCCTTGCTGGCGCTGTACCCTACAGGCCACGCTCCAGATCCGCATAGTCGAGGTGGAGCGGCTGCCCTGGTTAGGGTTTAAACTAGACCCTGAACCCTAAACTCACCCCCCTTGCTGGTGCTGCACTCTATAAGCCACTCTCCAGTTCCGCATAGCCGAGGTAGAGCAGCTGCACTTGTTAGGGATAATTAAACCCTTAAGCCCTAAAACCTCCCCCTTTTCTGGCACAACACCCTACAGGCCACGCTCCAGATGCGCATAGCCGAGGTGGAGCGACTTCAGCAGCAGGCACTGGAGAAGCTGGAGCAGGCAGATGGGCTGGCGGGGGGTAGTGGCAGCCTTTTGCCACTCTGCATACACCTGACTGCACCAAAGGGGCATTCGTTCCAATATGGCACAAACACAAGCTTGCAGGTACCAAATTGGGCAATTGGGTTCAGACCAGGGTTCCGACAACGCTGGTTTGACTTTGATTGACAGCTTATCCAGAAGAGATCACTTGCTGTTTTCATCACTTAGCACAGTTGTTGGGCCGGCTTACAAACCACATTTACTTCCCGTACAGGACCCTGCCTGGAATTTGGAATGATATGCTACAGCACAGGTGCCAATGCAAAACTGCACACTGACTTGATTGTCTGTTGGCCTGCAGTTGTTACCCCAAAGGGCTTTTGACCTGCTGTCAGCCGTTGAGTACCTGGATTGCCACGCGTTGCAAGCTTTGCTGCAGGAGCAGCTGGAGGAACGCGCGACACAGGACGACATATTATCGGACCCCGACATTGACAAGCTCAAGCAGTTTGTCCTGCTGGCCGACCGTTTCAGGCTTCCGAGGTTAATGACCTCATGCATTCACTTATTGGTGCACAGTGGGACGCGGAATTCCTGTCTCATCACCTTTGAGCACCTTGAGCAGCTGCCAACCTCAGTGAGGTCAATCATGCTGCTGGAAGCTATCTCGGCACTGGCTGCCCAGAAGTCTCAACACGGATACGCTGCCCGATTAAATCACGCGCTGCTGATGGCGGGCACACCGGCAAGCATAAGGCAAAAGGTGGACGCAGCCTGGGCAACAAAACGAACTGCGGAAGGACCAGCTTGACATACAGCCCCACCACTGCTGCAGCAGCCGCTCCGCAGTCTTGCAGGTAGCAGCAAAGTACATAATACTATGTGCCATGTGCTGTGCTGCAGTATGCATAGTTTGCAAATTCCCCTCCACTTCCAATTCATGCAATGGTCCGACACTGGCCGCTGCCTGAAAGGATCTCTGGCAGACTCTTGACAGTGAACGCCGTTGATGCCCATGACGTCGACCCTTGATGATGAACGCCATTGATGCTGCATTTGGACTTTAAATACTACAATCCAGACTGCATGTTGCATGGCCTGGCCTGGCTTTAAGTTACTGTAAAGCATGCACTGGTTTGACACCACCCGATGACATACTGGCAGGCTAGCTTGAGGCTTGCGCCGTTTGAATATTTACAATTGTGAATTAATTCGCTTGAAGCGGAGCGCAGTGCAGCAGCTGTTACACAACACTTTCCCAAATCATAGCAAACAGTGTTGTCATTTGTCCATAACAGGATGGTGTATACAGATACAAGGCCAAATCATTGACTGCACATGCTATGTGTGGCATCACAATTTGAATGCGCATGCCAACATTCCATTATGCCTTAATGTCACAACACTCGAAACTGCTGAACATTACGCCCACCGCAACATCCACATCAAGTAAACCAGGCGCTCAAACTCCCGCATGTCCACAGACCTGCTCCTCGGAACATGACCCCTTTCCCATCCCCGAAAGAAAACCACTCAATGCCAACGCCCAGCATCAGTAGCTAGCCCCATTAACTATCAACAGCTGCTACACCACAATCTTTTGAGAGCGTGCAAACAGGGTGTCCACCACCCGCCCAATGCTCTCAAACGTCTCCAGCGCCGTCGGGTAGATGTGGTCTGCACTGGGGTCCTCAAACAGCTCCAGGTTGCCCTCCCCTTGGTTGAGTGTCCCCGCGATCTTCTTGTCCAGGATCATCTGGCTCAGCTTGGCCTCCACGGTGTCCATTGGCAGGTTGATGAGCTTGGCCACCTGGGTAAAGCAAAACAATTGAGTACAAAATGGGCAGGTGCAGGAAATGCCAGAAATGAGTAAAAAAAAGGTACAGGCAATGCCAGAAATGGGTATAAAAACGGTGCAGGCAATGCCAGGACAGGGTTCAGTGGCGCACAGGCTTGTGCAAGACTGACTGCTGATCTGGCTGTACCCTGAAATGCATGTAGCTGATTTTACTGACCTGCTCCACCTCCACACGCGAGAAGGGCTCGATGATGCGGGACAGGTTCTGCTCCAGCATGGTGTCATACAGCGCTGACAGGTGGGTGTGCACGATGGGGTCGTCGATCAGCTGGGCCTTGTAGGCAAGCAGGGCGTCCTGGAAGGTCTGCAGGGACCTGTCCTCATAGGCCTTGGCGATGGCCCGCAGGGCATCCAGGTCGATGCCGGCGTACTTGAGGCCAGCCTTTGAGCTGATGATGCTGGGCACCTCGTGTGCATTGGAGGTCATAACCTTGCAGAGCAGCATGTACTTGAGGCTGGCCACCGCGCGGGGGTCGTCCAGGGCGCTGAACTGCTCAAAGGACTCGAAGAAGTAGGAGTAGGCTGTCTTGTAGTCCTTCTCGTCCGCGTGCAGGATGCCTGACTGCGTGTCGATCTCCCCTTGGAGGCTGGGTGGGATGTAGATGGCGTTGGCCTGGGTGCGTGCGGCGGTCAAGGCTGCCTTGGCTTTGGGCTGGTTGCGCAGCAGGTAGTGCGTTCTGCTCTCGATGAGGTGGATGTCAACCAGCAGCAGCTTGTCCTCCAGCCTCTTGACCTCTGTCAGCAGCTTGCCGATGAGGGAGAGGGCTGACTGGAACTCCTTGGTCTCCAGGTACAAGCTGGCAAGGCGCGCCTCTATTCTTTGCCGCAGGAAGGTGCGCTTCTCTGCTGTTGCCCACTCCACTTGCTCTTTGCACACAGCTAGCTGCAGGTCGCCCAATGCAGGTAAGTTGGCCAGGCCTCATGTTTGGCAATTGGGTTGCGTGGGAGGCATTGCAATGTTAAAACATGGTGGATGTGCAGGTAAGCCAGGCCTCAATATTGGTTATTGCATTGCGTAAAATGCATCGCAATGTTTAATACATGGTGGATGTGCAGACCAGCGCCATATGCATGCATATATGGGTAATGCCTGATGAGGTGCTTCTGTATCTGACCAATATCAAGATGAACATGTGTCCCCTTACCTGAAGCTCTGCGGAGTTTGGTATCTTGGCTATGCTCTCGATGATGTTTCTGACGATCTTTGCAGTTTTTGCTTTGGGAATGACTCCAAACAGTGGCCTCAAGTCCGCTAGCAACGCCCTCAAAGCGGGGGCGTCACCCAGCTTGACATATAGGCTGGAAACTTTTGTGATGGCTTGTTCTTTGGCCTTGATGGACTCTGCATCGTTGGGGGTCGTGCCCAAGATCACTGCCCTGTATTCGGAAATGGCTTCTTGCGGTTTTGCGTCCTCTATTTCTGCGAGGTCCGATAGCTTGGCTTGCAGCGCACTGGCCATTGCGAAGTTGTAAACCAGGGCAAAAGGTAATAGGAGCGTCTGACAGCAGCTAATTCAAAGTGGGCTGCAACGCAATGACCGTTGCGAACCAGTGTTTGCAAGAAGGTCCACGGTTTGCCCAGCCAAAGTGGGTCAGCAACGCAAAGCAGCTATCAAAAATGCTCCACAACGTTAACCAGAGTCTGCAGGACTGAGATACAGGCTCTGTAACAACTTTTAAGGACTTTTCAGCATGGCCATGCATGAAGGGGAGCCTCACGGTGAACCCCAGGGACCCAAAACGGGCAAGTCAGGCTCCAATTAATGCATTTGTTTTTGGGGGCTGTGTCCATGCGTATCATTGTGGAAGGTTCTGGGCTGTTGAGTTGCGCAGCTTTCACCTGAAGTACACCAAGGAACAAAAGACTGCAAGCAGGGTTCATAAGATCCCTACAAGGCCTTGCCATCTGCAACCATTGGCAATTTGCCAACAAATATCGAACTCCATTGAAAAATTGCCGCTCAGCAGCGCCTGTCTTTTACAGCCGAAACCTGAATACTTTCAGCAGTGATATACACACATGGTGCTGATTTACATGCCTGCTAATCCCCACGCCACACACGCAGATTGGATGGCATTGCAAAACGCACCAGCTAGCGGGCAATTGTACACCGTGGTTCACAGCAGGAGATAAACTAAAGAAAATGAAAGCAGATTGCGTACATGATGACATTCTGAAGAAAAGTGACACTGCTATGGAAGATGGTACACACAGTCAATATAAAACGCCATCACACACAGTTTAGCACGGTACATACTATACAAGCTGCCAACGGTACATACACTGCTCAAAATAGGCATTCGCTGTCAATCAGTCCAGCTGAGCCTATTGTCATACTGTGCTACAAACTACTGCACCATAACATTGCCGCTTGCCACAGAAACTGGCGGGGCATTTGGCTTGGGAAAATAGCTGATACAAGCTTGCAGCTGATTCCCGTCATAATGATACATCTACGGTCGTGACGAGTCTCAGCTGCAAGCTGTCAACCCCGCTGTGCTGTCACGAGTCCTGAGGTTGTACAACGATCTGCTTTCAGTTTCTGTCGGAGATCACTCCCCCAAAAAGGACACCTGTTCCGCAGCCAAGCATAACAAACTGCAAAAAGGAAGTAGTTTGCTATCTGCTTCAAAGCGCGTCAACCTGCAGCAACAGGTGCGAGTTGTGCCCATCTGCACCCATCAGCGGTGTCACAGCAACCTGCCCCACCACAGGCTTGCCATCACGGGTGTACACCACCATGTTGACTGCCTCGCGGCACTTGAGCTGCATCGCCTCGGTGAGCTTGACAACGATCTTATCGTCTGTGGCAGGTCCTTTGATGAGCTTGAGGGCCGGCTGCTTCTCCACCTCCTCTGCAGCGTGCCCAAACAGCTGCAGCCACGAGTCGTTGACCTGGACTACCCTGAAGGGCGATGCAACGCTGACAATTGCTCTTGCAAGCTCACTGGGCTGTGTTGCCCACTCAACCGTGTATGGAAGGTTTGATGCCGGGGCAGCCTGCACACATGATCACATATTATGGACTGCTGGGGGATATTAAGGCAGCAGCAATAAACAGGCCCGCACACAGCAGTGAGGCCACTCAGCTCTATGGGAGACATGCCACGCTAGCACACCATATACACAATAACCCTGTTCATCGCCCTGTCATTGTATTCCCTGCTGACCCTCTCGTTCCCCCCCACCCGGGTGCACAGAGCCCCCTTCCTCCCCACCACCACCCACCTGCTGAGCTGTGCGCCGCGCAACCTTTGCTGTCTGCTGGCGGTTGTGACTCACTGGTTTCTGACTGGGGTCACTGCCAGTTGGTGACTCAAGCTGCTCAATGTCGTTGTCAAACTGTCCCCGCAGGTATGAAGCGTGCCTCAAACCGGTGCTGCTTGCAGCTGCGCAGCAACCAGCTCTGCCTAATTGACTGGCAGCCTGATAGCTATGTGTGGTGAGGGTCACCAGCCTACAGATGGCCCGTCCAGATTGCATTCCTGCAGACAACACCAACTATGTCAACAACCAACAGACTCGGACAGCAGAGACTAGCAAGGAACTACCCATATGACACGTTGCTCCGTTTGCATAGGCAAGACAGGTTTGAACCCCGCAGTAATCCCTGCAGACTGCGTCCAAGTTTGAAGGTGCCCACAACGCATCTGCGGTTGCTTCCTCAACCAAACCTCTCGTGGCTGAGAGTAGTATTGCAATGGGGTTGTTGCAATTACCACAACACGGTTCACATCGGGCTTGTTTGTGCTTGGACAAGACCAAAGGAATAGAGCTGTGCCACCGATACACAGGTTTCCGACACCCAAGAAAACGCAACACGCCGTCAGGCCAACAAGGTGTCGCAACAGAACACAGGATACCAACATGATAACCTCCACCGGTCGCTTAGCAGCTCAGTTACTTCACTAGCTGCCACGATGGCTCACTCAAAGCGAACGGGAAGCTGACACCATGCTGGCAGTGGTCCCACTGTGCAACCCGCCAGGCAAGAGCCAAGCAACCGAACAACAGAGATCTAACAAACTGACAGCTAAAACTCACAGGCTGGTGAGCGATTACCGAGGCCTGCTTACCCGTGAGAAGATGGCACAGGCAGGGCCACGGGTTGGGTCGCGAGACGGCCGCAACGCTGCTTCTGCTCCAGAACACACGCCTCCAGTCACACGAAGACTTGAAGTGCCAAGCAGAGAACATGTCAGTGCGTTTGGTGGGACGTTGTGCCTGTGCATCGGCTATGTATCGCCCAGATAGGACCAAGGGCCAGGTGCAACATCAAACCTGCTGGAGACGATGCCCCATCAGCTGCCATGTGGCATTATTTCCTCCCCGCTTTCCTCTCGAGGGGAGTCACCTTGTGGGAGAAAATGCCCAGCAGGTTCCCAGCGATGTTTGAACCTGCCTGAAGTTTACAAGGTACGTGCTGCGAGTTGAAATAACACTCGTTGTCCTTGTGTGGGTCTCATTTGTCACGGTGATATAGCCTTGCGAAGCCACATCCACCACATTGAGTCTCGTTTGACTTTGTACCTTTGGAAGCAACCAGCGCAACAATGGCAGAGAAGAAGGAACACTTCGAGTCTGGCATCTGCGGCTGCACAGACGACTGCGGGCTATGTAAGTATGCCTGTGGGAAACCAGGAAGTGGTCGGGACCGAAATACGGCATTCCTACATGCCAGTATAATTTCCTACATGCAGTTATGCTGACTGCCCACCTTAGTTTTCTAGTCTACCTTCCTGTTTAACTACCCCTTCAACAAACGTTAGAACAAATTTTCGAAATTTTCATGCTGTGAAATGGTTGTATGATTGGCGACTTGTTGTGACTGCTCTGTGGGCAGCCCATTTCTGCCGGGCTGGTGAGTCATCGACTTGCTAACGATAACGCCAGCCGATACCATGGCTGCCCAGTCCAGTCCTTTTGACCAGAGTGCCTGTTAGTATAGCGTCGTAGGAAAACTCCAACATCCAGCAATACCAAGTTCCTACACTGCATGAACCTGCACCTGTTGCTTGCAATTGCATGCGTAGCTTGAACAAGCAGACTCCGACAGCCTGTTGACCTGCCCAGTGAGTTCCTGATACTGACCGTTGGCATGTGATGCAGGCTGCTATGGGTTCTTCTGCCTGCCTTGCCTGTGGGGGAAGAACCAGTCCAAGCTTCGCGGAGGAGGCTGCTGCTGCCCATGCATGCTGTACTGCTGCTGCGCCGAGTTTGCCTGCTGTGAGTATCCTCCTCCTATTTGCCTCTCGTCCATCAGTCTGCCTCACCCATTTCAGGTCCAAAAGCCTGTATAATAATGTATCAACTGATCAGTGTGATTTCTTGCAACCTTTCAGGCTTTGCCGGCCCTGCCCGGGCTGAACTGCGTGGCAAGTACCACCTGAAGGAGGAGCCATGCAGCGATTGCTGTGTCCACTTCTTCTGCAGCCCCTGCGCCACCTGCCAGGAGGCCAAGGAGCTGGAGGTACGCCTACTTGTGTTGCTGTTCATCATGCATGTTTGAACCCCGGCAAGGGGAGTATAACCATACCACTCAATGCGGCTTGTCTCTTGCAGATTCAAGCAGCAAGGGGCCCTACACACGCCATCACTGCAACAACAGCGCCTTTCCAGATGCCCCCACCTTCCATCTAAGTCTCCACCATCGTGATGACCATATGGATATTGATTCCCAAGGTTGAAACCCAGTGCCAATCGGGTTGGCGTCCACCAGCCTGTTGCCTCGTGCAGGCAATGTGATATGTTGCTCACAATTTGGTTGTTACTCCAGGACCTGTACTTGCACACGGCTGTATCTCCACATCAGCACAAGAATAGTAGAGTCCTCAATCTTAGACTATCAAATGCCATTGTCTTGTTACAGCAAGCGTTCTCGAGGAGCACTCCTGATTACGCTTATGATCAATGGACTCTGCACGAGCTCGAGGCTTGTCTCCATGCCATGATGTGCCACCGTGGCATGTCACATGTTGCAACTTTGCACTAGCGTGTGCTGATATTTTTCAAATGTCATTGAATGAGATACCTTGTAACAGTAAGAATGACAATGCCAGCCTGGCCCATAAAAACCTTGAGAGCTCCGTGAATGGCATATCATGCTACCGTTGCAGTAAAAGGCATCACCAGCCGTCGCCATATGCACATGCACGCACATGTAACACAAGATGCCAGAAAGGCCAGCATGATCACCAGCCGCTTACAAATCACCATAATCCAACACCGCCCTGTTGTTCTCTGGCGCATCCAGATCAAAGTACTCCCGCACCCCCCGTGGGTCCATTTTGGCCCCTGGCCGCCCCATGAACATCGGCGCCCGCATCATCCCCCTCGGCGGCATCATGGGCCCTCCCATCGGCCCCCCCATTGGTCCCATCATGGGCCCACCCATTGGCGCCATGACCAAGGGGCCAAATGGTGCCCCCCCTGGCGCGGGGATGAACACAGGCCCAGGCATTGGGCCCCCCATCCCCGGCCCGCCCATCATTGGCAGCGGGAAGGGTGGTCCCCTGCCCCTGCCCCCCATGGGCCCCCTGCCCCGCCCACGCATGCCCCGCCCTGGGCCCCCCCGTGATACAAAGCCCTGCACAAATGCAAACAAACTAGGTCAGCCTTTGAACTTTGGCAAAGAAGAGAAGGTTGCCTGTGCTGTGTTAAGAGCTGCAGCCCAACCAAGCATGCTCCACCCCACTCCACGACACCTCAGATGCAGGCAACCCTAGGGCAGAACGCATGGAGCCACCTCCTACCCATGCCTCAGCCACATAACCTTGTGTGGGCGCAATGCCTTGCGCAGCAGTACAGGCGTTGACTCCCCCACATAACAAAAAGCAGCACCTAACAACCCACGCCCATCCCCTAGGCCCCCACGAGCGTGCAAACCACACCACCACACAGTACATCGCATTCGTCCACCAGCTAAACCCAGCAATACGTTCGGCCCCCACCCCCACCCCCAGCCACACCCACCTCAGGCCCATCCGGTGGCGGCATCGGCGGCGGTATTGGCTCCCCCTCAAACTCATCGTAGCTGCCCACCTCCCCACCATCCGGTGGATACTCCTCCAGCGCCGCCTGCGCCGCCTGGGCCGCCTCCAGATGTGCCGCCTCTGCGTCACGAGCAGCGGCCTCGGCAGCCTCTCGCTCTGCCTTGAAGTTCTCAAAGTACATCTCCTCCATGAGCTGCGGGGTTAGGGTTTAGGGTTTGGGGCAGGGTGGGGAGGGGGGCTAGGGCGAGTTGAGGTGGGTGGGTACGGGTGCCAATTGACTGTTCAAATATGTGCACTCTGATTGTACAAAGCCAGAAGCAGATTAGCACATGGCAAAAACTTGCAGGAGCAGGATGGTCTGTGGGTACAGGCTGGTTTACGTATGTGTGTGCATGCGCCTTGTGGGTGTGGCACATCAGTGGAGCCCAGCATGGGTTGTGATCAGCAGCAGCGCTGCTGGTGCAGGGTTGGGCATGGCCCCATGTGCCCCATTCACATGATGGGATCATGTCCAAGGTTGCCACAGTGTGTTTTTGTTACATCACACCATCCTGGTGATGCACGCTGCTTCTTCACCAAGCGTCTTGTCAGCACCCGACCTGATATTGTGCGTACACATATAGAATGACATGGCGGCAAGACTGCTGCTGCTGCTGCAGTCTGCGCGCCCTGCCACCACGCCATTTCCACATTATTCCGCAGAAGACCAGGGTCAATGCTAAGATGACACGTTGCAGGTGTGATGTACCAATACCAACCTTGTGTGCCCCTTCCCAAATGCCTAACCCCAAGGGCCCCATTGCCTGCAGCGTGCCCTGCACACCCCTCCCTCCACCGCCAGCCCCCACGTGCACCCCCCCACAACCATCTCTGCCTGCCTCACCTTGTCTACATCCGCCTCCACCACATGCGCGTGCTTCAGCCGGATGTGCTTCACCACAAAGTCCTTGCCCACAAACAGCTTCTGGCTCAGCTTGTTGCCCCACCTGCACAGGCACACGCATGCACGCATCAGCCGCAGCAAGGTGGGCGATATAACACATGTTGCCAAGAGGTAATTTCTTCCCCTCGAGATG
This sequence comes from Heterotrichella gracilis, assembly GCA_032358255.1. Taxonomy (NCBI): domain Eukaryota; class Xanthophyceae; order Tribonematales; family Xanthonemataceae; genus Heterotrichella; species Heterotrichella gracilis. The sequence goes on along the minus strand of JAULBX010019965.1, from coordinate 67,798 downwards.
AATTTCTGCCCCAAAGATGAGCTGAGAGGCAAATTTAAGCGGCGCAAACACAGCACAAGCGCAGCCACACTCCCTGCCATCGTCAAACATTTCCCCCCCTTAATGCACGGCACAAGCCGGTGTCTAGCTTGACTCCCATACTCTTACAACTTATCAAGTGTACCAGGCCAGGGCATCACCACCCCACCCCCGGCCCACCCCCCGCTGCACGCACTTGTTGTCATCCAGCTTGAGTATCTGAGACTCAACAAACTCCTCCACATGCGTCTCCACGCGCTCCTTCTGCAGCGGGGCCTCCAGCGCATCGGGCTCCTCAAGGCGCTTGGACCATGCGCCATCCACGCGCTCAGCTGCAGCCTTCCCCTCATCATCTGGGGCAAGTGGGAGGTGGCGGTAGGTGGCAGGGAGAGCGGATGCTGTGAGAGACGGGCTGGACATGCGTCATACATTGATCGCTTGCTAAGCAAAAACTACATCTGGATACAAAGCTCAAAACATGCATATAATGTACCATAAACAGAAATCTGTATTAGCAGCTCACACTAACCATGCTCATCACAATGCACCAGCTCCAATCCCAACCATCACATGGCTTGCACGCAGCTACGCGCAAGCCCACATCCTCCCACCACCCACTCCACCACCCACCCACCTGCAGCCTGCGCCTCCTGCCCCTCCCCCAGCTTCTCCCCCCGCACGTGCAGCTTGTAGGTGTGGCGCTCAGGGTCCCGCACCTCCCACAGCTCGAGTCCGCCATAGTAGTCGATGCCATGGACCCTCCACAGGTAGAGCACCTGCTGGTCTAGGGTTTTGACCTGCTCGTCGTAGGGTTGGGCCTCGGGGGCCGCTGCTTCGGGCGCTGACCCGTTCTCGCCCCCTTCCCCGCCCTCCTCCTTGGCAGCGGGTGGGGCAGGAGGGAGCAGGAGGGCGTTGTCGGTGATGCTCTTCTCTGCGTCTAGGTGGACGATGAGCTGGCGGGAGAGGGCCAGGTCTGACGCCACCCTGTCTGGCTGCCAGAAGACAGGCGGGACTGTGGGCGGCTTTTCCCGCGGCGGCGGCCGCTCAAAGGGCTCCACATAGCCCAGGAAGGAGGTGGAAGCTTCCTCTTTTGACAGCTGGGGGCCAGGGCCGGGCTCCGCTGCGGCTGACTCGACTGTCAGCTCCACTTTACCCTCCGCGAGGGTTTCCCCAAACTGCTTGGCTGCCGCCTGGGACGCCTTGTTGCGAATCTCCACCAGCTTTTTCAGGTCGCGGGGATCGTACAGCCGGTGCATCTCGGCTTCCTCCCGGTGGGTCTCAAACTCTGCCCGCAGCTCCGAGCCCCACCAGTCATACATGTAGCCGTTGTAGGCTTCCTGCGCCTCCTGGGGGGAGATGTGGTCGGGGAGGGTCATCATGTACTCCTTGTACGTCATGGGCCTGTCCCTTGGCGGGGAGGAGTTTCTCCTGCAGGGGTGTGTGGGTTGAAAATGGGAGGGAAGGGCGGAGGTGGGGTGCTGGCGTTGCTGGGAGGAGTACTGAGGGGGGTGGAGTGAAACAGAGGCTGCTTTGGTACCCTACCGTTCCCAGACGTCTGTACCCGGTTGTGAGAGGCAGTATAGGAACTGAGGCAATAGAGTGATGGTGGTAACCAAAAAGGAGCAAACGGCAAGAGCTGCTGTAAAGCGTGAGCATTACTTGCAAGGCTGGCGCAAGTCACAGCACCAGCGTTGCACAAACGTTGGTCAAGCTCAAAATGCGTACTGCAATAGCACATTGTGTGACCTTTGAGGCCAGGTACGTGGCAACTGGGTGAAACAAAGCGCAGCAAGCAGCAGCCCATCAAAGAACCATCGGGAAACAACAGGTTTGCACCATCATCACTTTCAACATACAGAGCTGCCTTTTGTATCGCTGCTGAGCTCCGATCTAACCACAGTGGTTTCTGCCATAAGCTGCGCGTCTGTGTAATTCTGCAGCTGCACTATTCCACAGCAGGCGTGGTGCGTTTCTGGTGTGTACCTGGGAGGTGGGGATGGCTCCCGGTATCGCCCATCCCTCCGCGGGCCACCATACGGGTCTGCAAACCGCCGGTCATGGCGCTCATTCCGGTCAAAACGGTCACTGCGCGGGAGGGAGCAGCAAAGAGTTCGTCAGCAACATACACAACGCCAAGAGATGAAGATGGATGTCAGTGATGAGGGATGGCTGCTACTGCCTAATCGTGCCCAGTTGCAAGTAATCCACACTTCCTACTCCACGCAGGTGATCAATGTATGCTAAAAGAGCACCGCGGGTGGCCCACATACTTTGGTCCTCCCCGGCGGTAGCGCTTGGGTGGTGGGGGGGATCCTCTGAACCGCTCCGGGCTGGGGCTGTAGCTGCGAGGCCTGCGGCGGTCACCATAGTCGGGGCTAGCCCGCCGCCCAAACCGGCGTGGAGGCGATGGGCCCCGCCTTTCGTACCCGCGCATGGCTGTTCACGCCCAGCACGGACTAGAACCCCAGTGATAGCGTTGTTGGCAGGGTCAGGTGTGCATCAACGGGCATACACGCATGATACGCAGCGCCTTTTAACAAGCATAACGGAAAAAAGGTGAAGAGAAATCAAAACCACGTTGGGTACAAACGCCTTGTATACAGCTGTTTCAGTGTTGATGCATGGCGTTGATGCTATATTTTCTGCTCAAGTCAGGTTGGTCGGCGGCACGCCAGGCGGCAAACCGCCGGCCGTTTCCAGCATTCCCGCAAACGAACCATACGGGTTTAAACCCTCCTCGACACTTTCTGTTTACAACCGGCTTGTTCTCTGTGCCATAATTGACCTCGGCTCAGCAAGACTGGGAATGCTTCCATGCTTTCAGCACATGCATGCATGCATATGTGCACGGTAACACTCGCCACCCACTACCACACTTCAGTGGCACCTGACGACGCGTTCCGTTGGCAGAAATATGCATTGTTGAAGTTTTATTCACAGATCAGCTCAACGTTTTGCGACCTTGTCTGGACTAGTTCATATCTGCATTGGCATGCAATGTGCCCACGTACACTGGGGACACTCCAAACCTGCTAGTAGCAGGCTGCTACCTCACTTCAGTGGCACCTTATGACGAGACACGTTGCTGAAATCTTGCCCTTTTCAACCCTGTGAGTTTCCCAAACTCGCGGAACTCTCACCCAAGGCGTGAAGGTGCAATCATGGCCACTAGTCGGGGCACGGACTTGTCACCCAGTGAGATACGGGCCTGCCTCGCCTCTCAAAGTCGTACTGCCCAGGAGGGGGGAGAACCAGAGGGGCTGGTGCAGCTGTGGAAGCAGTTGGAGTTGGAGGTGGGTGGGTACATGTGTGGGCACTGATGGCAAGCAGTGGGTCAAGAACTATGCAGGGTTGGCTGGCTGCTCCTGTGGCTGTGATATTGCTGGAAAGCTCGTAGCTAAGTACCTACTTATTCATGGGTAGGTAACCATGTTTGTATGGGTACGTGTGAATCCACGCGCTGCCTGCCGAGTTCTGCTGACCCAAAGATAGCGCGTGAGTTCGCTTGCTGTCATGACATACTTTATGCTGGAAGCAGTAACGCACGGGCCACCCTGCAACGGACAGAGGCCTCTTGGGAAGCCCCATTGTTTCCGGCCTGGCACACCCACCCGGTGCTTTGGTTGTGGTCCCAAAAAGCGATTTCGGGTGCTCACGGCGACATTGCTTTGCACCCATGCTGTCGCGTGGTAAAGCCCATTTCACGCCAGTACCCTCCTCTCAGGCCGGCAGCACAAGGGCAAGCAGCAGGACCAGTGCCAGTGGGGGAGCATCCCCGCCACCACCCACCACCACCCATCCACCACCACCCACCGCACCACAGCCACCCCCCACCGCCCCCCACAGCAAGGCACCACAGGTACAAATGGCATCCATAGCACAAGCGTGCATATGGTAATGAAATCACACCACAGTGCCAACGGTGGCTGCTGCCCATGCCCGTTCTGAGCTTTCGGCTCCATGCTTACCTGGGTCGACACAGTGACGAGTATGGGGTTACATGGCGTTCGACCAGCTATAGGGACGGAGCTACAGCACTGCCGCACGCAATGGCATGCCTCCTGGGCCATGAATGCATGGCATGGAGTTACGAGATACACAAGTACCTGAGTGCGCGTTCTCACTGCCGCAGATCGCCCCAGTGACACCCAGCAGCGGCTTCCCCAAGCTACGTGAAATGCTGAAAATGTACCGATCAGCTTCCGAGAACTGGAGCCAGAAGGGTGTTGATAAAGTGGGGAGTTACCTGGCCAAGAACCTGCTGGGCCAGGTGCGAGGTTGCCACCAAAGCGCACATTGGAGCCTTGATCAGTGGCTGATTTTGTGTGGTCATCAGTGGCAGTTCCAGTGCCTGAGATGAGTTGGCAATGGCAACGTCATTGATACCTGCTTAAGTGTTGCAGCAAGTACACCAAATAAGTTATGTAAAATAACACATGGCATTGCTGCTGCATCCATGATGTGTTCCACGATAATGTCCTGGTAGAGTTGCACTTCCGATGCATGTTGAAATCAAACCTCCTAAGAATACTCCGTCATACTTCTCACCCCATCCTCAAACTTCTGCTCCTCAACCCTGCAACACCCTACTGCCAAAATCTACATCCCAAACGCCTAGCGCCAAAACCCTCCCTCCTGAACCCTACAGAGCCCAAGCAGCCGAGAGCTGCGCAACGCAGTCGTAAGAGACACCCTGACCAAGACTACTGTGTGGTTCAAACCCTTGCTAAGGGTTTGCAGTGGGTGACCAGGTGACAGAGTTTGCCTCCAGTGATGTCATGGCTGCCATGGTGTGGGTGCTGGAGGCGGCCATGGACACAGGTGCGTGGTGGTGGTGGTGGTGATGGTGGTGGCATGGTGGTGGTGATGGTGGTGTTGGCGGTGGTGGTGGCGGTGGTGGTGGTGGTTGTCGTGGTGGTGCCGGGGGTGGTGGTGGCGGTGCCGGCGCTGGTTAATTAGTCATGCACAGGCAATCCAACAGTACAGCCAGATTACCGTCAGCCTTGCACATGTTAACGCCAAGCACTTATATCCGGATGCTGTCTGTACCATCTGTTGTTATTGGTATTGGTGATGATTGGGGTGGTGGCGGTGGGAACCCTACAGAAGGGTGTCACCATGGTGCGTGTGTAAAATGTTAGTCACGGTTTACTGCAGTTACCGGTGTTTGTGCTGGGAACATACTCTTCATGGAAACAACCTGGTATATTGCCAGGAGAGCGCCTAGATTATACCAAGGCAACCATCCACTTGCATGCCTCAAGCAGATCCCATCACCACTAATTGCTCTCCAAACCAACTGCAGCATTCATCACCCCAGCCAAAGCCAGTATGATCCAAATCATCCAAGCGTGCGCGGAAGCCAATCCAGGCTCTATGGCCGCCATGTGGCGGAACGGGGGTGTCCGCCTCCTATGCTCACTTTTCATGAAATACTGCCATGTGGTCTTGGTATCCTCTAAAAACCTGGCGTTTCAAACCGCCCCCAAGGATCTGCCGATCGTCTTGGAGGTTCAGTGCCGGGCGCTGTCCGATTTGGCGGAAATCCTGGGGGGGATGACATATATAGGTGCGTCCATACAGCATGCATGCAGTGTGGGACGCTGTTTTGGTGGTTGCAAGGGTTTTCATGTTTGCGTCTGGTATGTGCTTCCCCAGCCGCACTTGTTTTTGTGCTGTGCATATGTCATTTGAGCTTCAGAGATTCTGCATTGCCATTCCCTTTTGCCCGCCCCCCTGCAAGCACCCCATAATTGTCCGCTTATAAGGTAATCTCCCCATTGGTGTAGCGGACATCGATGGTACCAGGGGGCATGGGGGCACAATGCAGAGGGACACCGACACAGATGATCATGACAGGGAGGAGACCACTGCCAGGGACACCCACGTGGCCATGGTGTGCAGGTGCGCAGGGTATAATTCATGGGTGGGATTTGTAAGTATGTTGGTGGGTTGTTGGTGGGGTAAACTATATAAATGATGTGTGGTATACCTCTCCTGGTAAGGTGTTGGGAGGTTTTGGAAGGGTTTCTCTGGCATGTGCGGGGGCGGAGTGCACTGGCAGGGTGTATTTGGGTTTCTGTGGCAATTACATGCAGACGCCTTTGCCAGGTGGTAACCAAGGTACGCCTGGTACCTTGTACTTAAAGACTTACAATGGACTGCTTGTAGGTTTGTAAATGTGTGTAGTAAATTGGTGATATAGTGGGTTGTTCCCTGCCTATTCTGTTTGCCAACATCCTGCTGATTGCAAGGATCAGAATGGTACACTCACCACCAGTGACCAGTGCCAGGTCAATGGTACTGGGGACTATCAACGTCAGGACAGACCGCATGGCACCTGATATGCAAGTCTGACTGCAAACCGTCCTGTATGGCGGGGATGCATGGCTCTATTCAATTGCTGACCTTTTATTTGTTGTTCATTTAATGCCCTTACGTTTTGTGACTTTTTCAGGTGGATGATTAATTGTGGTGTGGTGGGGGAGGTCACCACCTACCTCCAGGCGCTGAAAGCCCTATGCAAAGGGTACCCACCAGCCTCCGGGGCCCACGCCACGCTGCTCAACTACACGCATCGCCCCTGGCTGGGCTGCGCAGGCTCTCTGTTGCTGGTGCTGGAGCAGATGGTTGCAGTGGTCCCAGAGGACATGCAGCCCTTTTTTGGCAAGCAGGGATCCCAGGAGCGGGGATCCCCGCTCCTAGATGCCCTCCTGGGGCTCCAGCGCTGCAGAGCAACCATCTATGGCCAGGCCCTGCGTGTGGTGCGGCAGGCCCTACATCGGGGTCTGGTGTGCGGGTCAGAGTTGCTGCGGACCCCGGGATTTGCGATATTTCTGGCTGCTGGTAGGAGGGGCACAAGGGGGGATGAGAGGACGCTCGCCGCGGCCTGCCAGGTAACCCGGGCTCAGGTTTCATTTCTGGGACCTATTTCTGCATGGCCGCACATGCTCCACATCGCCTGCTGCAGGGATGCTGCGCCTCTTCTAACATGTTGCCTATGGGATCACAATGGCCGCGGTGGGGCACTTAAAATCATTCTTATGTGTATTCTTATTCTCATTCTTAACCTTATTCTTGTGCTCATTCTCATTCTCATGCCCAATCCCATTCTTATTCTCATTCTCATTCTCATTCGTATTCTCGTTCTCATTCTCATTCAATCCTTTGCCAGGTGCACACAATAGCGTCAGTGATGCACAGCGCGGCGCGGGGCAGTGCACCAGAGCCTGATGCTCAGTATAGCTATGATTTTGTGGTGAGGCTTCTGACTACCTGGCTGGTTGAAAGGGCGCTTCCGGAGGGGGTGGAGAGCCCGGCAGGGCGCGGGGTGGTTGGGATCGGGGAGAGGGAAGGCGTGCATTGGAGTGTGGCCATGCGAACGCTGGTCCAGATGTTTGAGGGTGGGCAGGTGGATGATGATACCATGGAGGTAGGCGGGAAAAACCTAAATTCCCTGCCATGCATCTTCATCGCAGCACAATATGCCAGCAAAGATAGGTGTAGACTTGAACAGTACATGCACCTAAAAAGATATCAAGGCCTTGTAAACAGCATCCAAGCTTTGTCAAGCCTTTTAAGGGGAGTCGCACTTCAAACCACCCTTTTACAAAGCAGCCAACTATGAGGTATACTTATAATATTCCTATTTATAGGATAGAGCAGATCTGCATGAAAAACTCATGGCAATGACCTGCATATCGCACCTCTATGTGCCAATTGGTACCTGCCTCCCTGAATGCCATGTTTGCCAATTATGTATGCTGCTGAATGCGGCTGTTGACGTCATGTGCGCTATTGAGTTTGTGGTGTTTGGGCACAATCATGTGCACTGTTGCCGGGTGATTGTCACAACACAAGGGCATACACCCCCGCCACTCTCCTTGACCTGCAACCCTTCCAACCCACTCTTCCCCATGCTCCAGAGGCTGTACCTGGCACCGCTGTGCGCTCACCTATTGGCCGCCCCGCTACAGCAGAGCAGGAAGGTTATTTTGGAGGTTGTGGAAGAAGTGAGCTGGACAGATGGGGGCATGAGGGAGTTAGGGCGGCAGGAGCTGCGGCCGCCCATTGCAATGCTACACATGCGCACTGCTGGTGAGCAGCTGCATGCCCAGTGCTGCGTGGACCTCATGCATTGTAATTTGCACCGTCGATCTGTAGGTTGCACTGGGTATCAATCTGATAAATTGCACCATTCATGTGTAGGTGCAGGAGGACTTGATATATCACGATTCATGTGATATATTAAAGTCCTCCTGGTAGGTGTGTGCAGATTGCACCACGGATCTGTAAATTGCACCGTCACTATTGACACCCTGTTGCGCTCTGTTTCCAGGCTGAGGGCGAGATTGAGTATGATGCGCACCAGATACGCCCGCACAACGCCGCCAAGGCCTTGCTCGAGGCAAGGGAAGAGAAGGCCAGGGCGGGCAAGAAACACAACGAGGAGGCAGCGAGCAGTCAGCCTGATGCACACTGTGGTGTCGCAGTGGTCCACATGCTAGCCAGCTGTTAGCGGGACTGAAGCAGCATGTATTACCCTTACTAAGGGTTTGCTAGGCAGTGCTCTAGTATGCGCGATGGCATGTTGCTGGCTGTCTTGTTGGTGGACACCCAACTTCATACAAGCATGGGCATGGCCGTTCAGGTGGATAGTGCCGCAATGTGGGTGGATAAGCCATGGACTGGGCACCGCAAACCCCTATTTGACTGGCGTTGCAAACTTGGGATGCACCGTAGTACCCCAGGTTCTCCATTTTTACCACAGCGCAGATAAAAACGTTTTTTGAACGGACACCTTAAAGGTTTGGAATGAATAATCTCAGAAACCGTGTTTAGCATTGCCATGGCCATGGCTGCCAGCGCTGTTGAATGAATATATTGAATGTGGTGAGGCGGCGCAGTAAATGGATGCGCATCAACCTGATTTTGAGCGATAATGCTAGCCAATTCTTCCCCCAATTAATGCACTCACAGTTATCATGATTGGTAGCCTCAGGCTGAGTTAAGCTTTGTGAGTTGGTGAACAATGTTGAGGCAGTAGTCTTAAATAAAATAATGTATGTGGGTGCATTCTACTAATTTCTCTCGACTATCAGCCTAGTTGTGAGTATGCTGTTTTACCGTACTGCGTGCTTGTGAGTGACATTTCAATCTGCTGTAATAGTGACCCTTAACAGTGACACTGTTGGCTGCCGCATTGGCGTCGAGACAATTCCCCACCAGTTGGAATCAATTACTCCATACATGTTGTGATCGCAACGTTCTCACGTGTTTAGAATCCGCCGTAAATTCATGGACAGGGCCCGGCCCTGACTCAACCAACGATTGGGCTAAGATGACTGCTGATATCAGCCCATGATGCTCAGCCTGTCCAACCCCCACCGCCATCCCTCACCACGTCAGCCCAGCTCAATAATTCACGCCGCACCCGTCCCCGCTTTACTACCGCCAGCTCGTACTTTGCTCCCCGTGACTCATACACTGACAGACATTAATCGGGGCTATGCTTTGGTGCTATGCCCTTGTTACCCACGCCATGTTCCACTGGTTGCTGCCCGGCTTGTCCGTGTTTTTCAACATTGCTGGTTGTGGCTTGCCGCCGTGTGTGGGGGCGTTTTGTTTCTTTCTTTGTTCGAATTTTGGAATATCTATGCATTTCCAGTACATATGACAGTACCAATCAATCCACAAATGTGAGTATTCAACTGAGGGTTGATCATATCCCTTTGGCGCTTCTGTATCCATCCACCAGGCGACAGGCATGATCGCGTACATGTGACATCAGACTCCCCTGCGTCCTCATGAGTCCGAAGTGCACAGCAACTTCTGGGAAAGATTTCAGATCGTGCAATGTCAGATTGTTTGTACACAGCGCTACACAGTACCCACTGTACGGTAACTGAAAAGCGCACACAACACATCCCTCTGCGCCAACACAAAGAATCTGCAAAAAATATCTACATTTAACGAGCATGCTGTAATTAGTGAGCAAGAGGATACTCCTCGTGCCTGGTCAGGCGAACATGTGCCATGTGGACAGGCAGAGGCCTTGCCAGCCCCCAACTGGCAGCACAAACCCCAAAAGCCCCTAAGGCGCACATCCAACACTGTCGCCAACCAGAACTGTGCTGACAACCCCACAGTAGGACCCACCTCCCCTTGCAACTGCCAATGGTACAACTTGAAAGGCAGGCTGCCATGCTGCCAAGCCTGCTCAAGCCTGCTTGATATACATTGCTGGCAGTGACCAGTTCAATTCCAAGCGATTCTCCTTTCAACAGCATCCAAGGTGCCCATTTACTTTCCTGCCGCCGCCTCCTGCTCCCTGCCTGCCCCTTCAAGCACCAGCTGGCCTTGACGTGCCTGCGGTTGGGGTAACATAACGGTGAGCAAAATTATCCTTTCTTCCATTCAGTAACAAAACCCATTTTGTTTTATTCACAAATATAGGGCATGTTATGTTTTCTAATCAGTGATACTGTAGTCCTCCTCTTTCAATGGTGATATCATCCTTGACAAACATGAGGACGCACCTCTTCATGAACAGGTGCTTTGGTGTGAAGTGGAGTAAGCAACGAGGAGGGCATTGCAGTCATAAGACAGGCTTTACGCCAAGCTAAACTAGTGCAATGGCATTCCCCTCCTGTGCCCTACCATGTCACTGAGATCCGCTGCAAACATTTCTGGTGGGAATCGGCCTGGCGGCAGCACTGAAGCCATGACAGTCATGAGCGCGCGCCGGCCCTCAGCGATGCCCCCCCGCAGGGTGGGTGGATCGATACACACGGGGGGGAACCTGCGGCGTGAATGGGAGGGGAATGGTAAGGGTCCATGGGAGCCTGCAGCGTGTGTGGGGGGAGCGCACGGGTGCAAGAATAATGAATAAAATACCCTATGTCAGCGGGCAAAACCGCAGTTTCGCAGTCGCCAAAATCAGCACATGCCATTCTCATACCCTTGCAGATCTTGGCAAGGTCTAATGCGAAGCAAGAAACACCTCTTGGCTACACAGCAACCCCCATACCCCCTCCCCCACCCACCTTGCCCCCGCCCCAGGGTACACCGGGAACACATGTGCCCCCCGCAGGTGGTGCGAGTGCGGCGCCCCCGGCTGCATGGTGCCTAGCAGGATCTCCTCGGGGGACGCCCCGTCGCGCAGGATCTGGTTGAAGTGCGTCTCCCATGCGGGGCGCATGTAGGCGGGGGACAGCAGGGCGCGTTTCACGGCTGAGGTCAGGGCACCCTGTTGGTGGGGGGAGTGTGTAGGGAGTGGGAGTGTGTAGGGAGTGTGTAGAGAGTGTGGATGAGTGTGTAGGGAGTGGGTCAGATGGTGGTAGATTGGTGGATGCACCAGGTAGCGGAAGCAGGGCCCACAAAACCCTCAGCACCCACCCTCAACCCTAATTGTACGCATGCGCCAAACTAGTCAGAGTCAGAGCGATACATCCAACCATGGTAGCCCAAAACCATGCGTGTCTGTGGTTCAAACCCCACTGCCATGCGCCAGTGCCATGTAACACCCCCCACACCCATGACCTTTTGGCCACTCCCATGTAACACACCCCACACCCATGGCCTTCATGGACTGAAACTCCGTCTTGTCGCCCACCAACCCACGCCTCCACGCCTCCACCACCTGCATGCACCTATCCCAAGTCTGATGGAATGCACCAATGCCACCATCCCCACGCAACTTCCACCAAGTTGGCATCTTCAAACCCCACCAAGCGTCCCTGCATGCAAAACCCCCCACCCACCTCCATGGCCTTCTGGAACCGCGTCTTGTTCCCGCCCGGCCCCCGCGTGCACAGCACCAGCACGTGCGTGCAGCCATCCGCAATCGCGGCCCTAAAGGGTATTGGCTCAAACACAGCCGCGTCCACCAGGCGCCTTCCCCGATGCTCCAGGGGATCCCCGGCAATCCCCGGCACATTGGCGCTGGCCTTGAGGCATGCCACTAGGTCCTCCAGGCTGGTGAAGTCTGACAGGATGACTGGCTGGAGGGTGTCCAGGCAGGAGGCAACCACCTGCGGGGGTTTTAATCGGTGAGTCTGCCGAGGACGCGCAGTCCTATGTTTAGGGCTTGAGGGTAGAATCGAGGCATGATTGGTACAATTTCTTAGCATGGCCAGGACATGATGTACTGGGATGTTGTTAGGGCGGCTGCCGAGCAGCACTGTCCCCGATAACTGCTATCACTGCACCCTTCTCTGTCAATGCGAGCATGGTACATATTCCCCTTCTGCCACACCGTACTACTGCGCAGCATCCTCCCCGCAACCCTTCAGGGCCTTCATCCACCACCCACCCAACCCCTAATGCCTCCACACTACCCACCTTGAGAGGCACAGGCGAGTCCACCACCGCCCGCCAGTCAAGCGCAGTGCTGCCCCCCAGCATCACCTCCATCAGGAAATCCAGGTTGAGCACAGGGGCGGTGTTGGCCTCCCTCCCGGGCAGCAGCCGCCCCAGATCACAGAATGTCTTGTTGGCGATGTCGCGGTGGTAGATGTCCACCCCGCCCCGCTGGCCCGACAGGAAGTAGGTGGCGTTGAGGGCGCCCGCTGAGCTCCCATACACCGCGTCGAAAACGTCCCTGGAGAAGCAGTTGACCGCATAATGGCTGAATTTCTATACTCTGTGGGGCAGACTTGCCCTTCCATGCACCATGAGCCAAAGCTCTGGTCAAACGTATGTGTCACATGGTGCGTCGTTGCAGGAATGCATGTAACTAACTAAAGTAACTACCTAACATGGTGCGACATTGCTTCCTGTGGAGGATTGGCGAAGTTGTTCATGGCGTTGGGTGGTGGGTGGGTGCGGAGAAGGAGCACAATTCCCCAAGGGGGCAGTCCAGGTACTTAATGCTCACAACACCATAGCCAGCCCAACCACATTACTCTCCACCTGGGTGCATGCAAACAGTACTCCCCTTTCAAACCCCCAAACCCAGGATTACTGCATGCACCGTCAGAGGTCAGCATGCAAAAACCCACACCCCTCACCACCCCTCGCCACAGCCCAAAGTCATGCATCACCTTCGCAGCTGACCCACCCCCCCAGGCCCCCCTTGCTCCACCACCACCCCACCCACCTCAGCCCCAAGTCATGAAGTGCTTGTAGCGCGCCCCCGCTCACTGCCCCCCGCATGCCCCCCCCTTCCACCACCAGGCCCAGCTTGAATCCATCGGCGCGCTGGCCGGGGGTGCTCCCCTCGCATGCCCGCCGGGACACTAGCTGCAACGCCTCGTGGTCCTCCTGGGGGTGGGGTGCAGGGCAGGAATGGGGTTGGTGCAGGGCTAGGTGGGTGGTGAAGCACGGGTGGTGCAGTACTAATGGAAGGGGGGATTTTGGGTATGGTGCAGGGCAGCGTTACGGGAATTTCCGGGGTCATTAGAAGAGAGGTGTGGTGTCAGGAGGGGTGCTGCGGGTATAGTGCGGGGAGGCAGCAAGGGTATTCAAGGAGCCATTGCACAAGCGGGCATCTAGGAGGTGTGCCGCCAGGCCAAGGCTGCTACTTGTTGCCGCCTAGAGGCAGGGTGGGCCGTGGGCTGCGCGCAAAACAGCCGCCAAATCCCCCTTTCCCAGCCAGCTGCCTGTGATTTGTGCCCGGGTTGTGCCATGCCACCCACCTGGATGAGCGGCAGTACTAGCTCCGGCTCCTGCGGCACCCTGCGGAGCGGCAGCATCCCGATCCGCCGCCGCACCCACCCCCGCCCAGTGGCGGTGCTGGCGCTGGTGCTGGTGTCACCATGCCGCTGGTCTGCCTCTGAAGGATTGGGGAGTGCGGTGGCCGTGGAGGCCTGGGTTGGGTCATGGATGGGGATGGCAGGCGGCGCAGGGGGGCCACGCGAGGGGCCGCGGAAGGGGAGGGGGATGGAGAGCTTGAGCCAGCGGCGGGCGGTGGGTGCTGGTGCGGACGCCGATGTGGCGATGCCATTGGGCTGTTCCTGCGAATGGTGATCGTATTGGCTGTGGATTCAATTGGCGCCAGGCGGCGTTGGCGCGGTGTGCGTGCCTAGGAGGGTAGGTGAAACCCTGTGGACAAGAATTGACCTGCAGGTTGGGGCTTATTATCGCGTCTTGCTGCTCACCTGCTGTGTGGTATTTCTTAGCTCGCCATCGGCAGCAGCGACCAGTGGCACTGGCGCTGCAGAGGGTGGGCAGCTAGGTGTTGCCTGCTCTGGGTAGATCTCACCACTGGGTTGGAGATGTGTTGGGTCAGCTTGCTGCGCCCGCGTGGCGCTGCGTGCTGTTGGGCTCCTGCGTCGTTTGAGGGCTGCCTGGAGGTGATTGGCGCGCAGTAGAGGCTTGCATGGGTGCAGACCCCGGGGGAGGCATGACGGCTGCATGGCCTAGCGGAGATCTGCAGGGATTGGAGGAGGAGGGTAGCTTGAGGCTATGTCGAGTGATACAGTGCGGACGGTGGTTAGTAAAAACCACGTTGTTAGCTAGGAACGTGAAGGATAGAGCTCGTTTGCAACCATACCATACCATACGTTGATACCATACGTTGAATAAACATCCCAAACCCCGTCAGTATAGAGTCACAATTGAGTTTCGTACGTCACTCTGCAGTTCAGCGAGTAAGACTATGTGGATTAGGACAGCAAGAGGCAAGACTGTGCGCGGCACAGTGTTGGTGCCAGCAAGACTACGCGTTGACTAAGCAACGGTGGGTGTCACACGTGGAGGATTGAAGTGCACATGGCGGGACAGAAAGCAACAACAACCCAGAAGGATCCCCACGGAACGAGTAAGACAACGAAAACGATGCGTCTCAAGAACTGCGGAAACGGCCACCGAGCGGCCCTGCTGGTCTGCTACCGCTGCTGCAGACCGGTTTGGTTTGAACTGGGCGATACGAAGTCCCAACCCAAAAAGTGACGGAAACCCCGAGTACACTGGTAAATTCTCTGATGAAGGCGTGACCTCACTAAGGACCTGCTTGCTGCAATGCGGTCTACTTGTCCTCCAAGTCAATAAACGGCAAACGCACTGTTTGGTTTGGCAGAGATACCTGGTGCAATTCCAACCACGATGCGTACCTTTGGCCCCGAGATTAACCCCCGCGCCGGACAAAACCTTGTGAACAGTCCTTTCAGTGCAATCCAGACAGATGGTAGCAGCGGTGAAGTGCCCACTTTACTTCAAGACCGCACATGTATTGTGTGCGAGTTGGAGGACCACCACAACGATTCTGCCTCGATCTTATTGCACTGGCCTTTTGGCACGGTCACAGAATGTTGGTTTCTTGCAAACAAGGCTCTGTGAAGCGCAAAAGAGCTGCCGGTTCGAGGGCTTGTGCAGCAAGAACGTCCAGAGGTTGAAAAGCTTCGCTGCAGATTCTTCCTGCATCTGAAAATGGTACAGCATTTTACCCTCAGCGGGGAGGTCGCTGCTCGCATGGCAAGTGGAGCACCAAAATACACGTTCGTTTGCTGTTCCTTAGCAGGCGAGGCTTTGCAACCGGGTACCATAGTAGCAGAGCAACGGTGTAGAATACAAGCGGTTATCTAGTGGTTGAGAAAGCATATGTATGTATATATGCATGCATGCATTACACCAGCTTTGTATACCCTGAACTGGTTCGCTGTTGCTGCCAGCGACAAAGAGCCTGTGTTGCTCCTTTAACATCGCACCAATTTACGGAACTGTGGTCTTGCACTATCAAGAGCCACATCACGTTGTATTGTCCTGCCGCCACGATCTGATGTTCTGAACCCACAGGGTGCGAGGCGCAGTTTGTCGTCACGTCTTCTACAAAGAAAGTAAACAGCGTTTGTGGTTCACTTCTGCCATCAAATCAGCCGCTGCTGTTGACAGCTCATTTCTGTTTGGGCGCTGATATGCAGTTGTAGTTTTCCCGCCAAACTGGTGTCCATTTTCCAAGGAGCCGTCTTACCAGGTGCACGTCCCCAGCCAGGCGTTCTCACAACAGCGGCAATGGGTCCAAACAGAGGGGGCGGAAGAGGCAGAGGGAGTGGTGGTCGTGGCGGCGGAGGCCAGGTATGCGCTCCAGCAACAAGTACTCTTGCCCACTGTGCCCCCCAGGGGTTGACAGGGTCCTTCTTGTGCACGATGCGCAGTTTTGCTACCCAGCCAGTGCAGTGCATGTTTGATGGCATGTCTATATCGTACCTTGCACAACTCCATATACCTTCTGTCCGTTGGTTCCTTCCACTTCTGCTTAGTCATACTGGGACGGCTACAAGGGCTGAAGGATGCTCCACACACACTATACTATCGTTCAATACATCCCCTCACCCCCTCCCTATCCATTAAAACCCTCAGGGTGGCTCCCACCCCTTGCTAAGTACCACCCCGCGTCTGGGTCCTACCCCGCAACTTGCACAGCGTTTGGGGAGACCTGCAATGCTGCAACCCAGTGCCTGACTGTGATGCGCGCCTCCCGCACACCATACACGCACTCACGCCACCCCACCCCACCCTCCCTACCCTCCACGACCCCCCTTGCAACCCTGACGGCAACCCCCAACACCCCTTGCAATGCACCTTACCCTTTTCAACGTGCACCCCGCACCTCACCCCATCCCTCCACCGCCACAGCGCTGGGGCGACCCCGCATGGCGCGAAAAGCATTTGGCGCAGATGCGCGCCTCCCGCCCCGCCGCCCACGTGAGCGAAGCCATCCTGAACCGCCACCTGGCACGGCTGGAGGGGCCTGGGGGACCCAGGGAGGTGATAATACGCGAGAACTACGGCCATGAAGGGGCGGACCAGCTGCAGGCCATGGCAGAGAAGCGCGGGTTTTACTTGTGAGTGGTGTAATGTTTTTTTATATTGAAAGAAATGCATGGTTTGCACGACAACCCCTGCTGGGTGCCTGCCCCATTCTTGAGGGTTTTGTGGGCAGCTCGGGCCCCTGCCATGCTCAACCTGTGCAGTGGCACGGCCAGTGACCTGGCATGGATTGTGGGTGACTGTGTCACTTTGCATGACATGGCATGGCAGCGTGCGGCATCTCCCATTAGCCCCTCCCATGAACCCCCTTTACCTCCCTTTCCTCCCACAGCCAGCGCTACAACAAGGGCACCAACACAGTGCTGGTGGTCAGCAGAGTGCCCCTGCCAAACTACAGGCCAGACCTGGACCCCAAAGCAGCCAAAACGCACCAGGTAAGGGGATGAGTAGGGGTTGGATATGGGTTTCGCGTGCTTGTAGGTTATGTTTGTGTTTGGCATTGGAGTGCTGCATTGGTGGCATAGGGTGGGTTGAATCCTTGTAAGGGAGGCAGGTTGCATGATGCCATGCGACGCACTGCGCATGCATTGAAATTGCTATTCAAATGTGGTGATGGCTCGATACCTTCATACTCATCTGGCAAATCCACAGACTGTCTGCCCAAACCCTAAACACAAACCCCAACCCCACCACAAAACCCCATCTGCAGGTTGACATGGACGGCAGCGTCCAGCGCATGGTGGAGCGCACCCTAGGGGGGATGGATGCACAGCTGGCAGCCAGCAGTGCTGATGTGGCACCGCAGCCTCATCCACAAGCGCAGCCCGGTCCACGTGGGGCGCAACCCTATCTACCTGGACCCTCGAGGGGCATGGCGGGTGAGAGGGGAGTGAATGCTGGGGATTCGAACCCCTCTGGAGCATATGGCCGGACAGGGTTGCAGGGGGGGAGCTTTGACGGGCTGACGCGGGGAGGGTTTGGGGTGGATGACGAGGCAGATTGGGAGATTGGTGTGTTGCCAGCCGGTGGCCTGGCAGCTGCACCGATCCAACCCGATTACACGCCTCCCGCGGATGATCCAAGGCTGAATGCGGAGCTCCAGGAGAAGCAGCGCAGGGCCAAGCATACGCCAGGGGTGAAACAAATGATGGAGAAGAGGAGGAAGCTGCCGGCGTTTGAGAAGCGGGAGGAGGTGCTGCATGCCATTCGCAACAACCAGGTACGAGATGAGAAAATCAAGTTGGGAGTTGCGGATGAATGGTTTGCTTGCTGCATGTTCAACACTGTGCATGTAAGAAGGGCGATAGTGTCTCTTGTATATCTCCTAGGTTTTCCATGCAGAAAGACGCCACATTTTCCAACCTGTAGCCTCCTCTGTGGATAGAAGTGCCATCGATATTTGATGCATGGCAGCACCTTTTGAACCAATGTGACCCTTGTATTCCTCAGGTTGTTGTTATTCCTGGAGAAACAGGGTGCGGCAAAACCACCCAGGTGCCGCAATTTGTGCTGGAGGAGGCATTTGAGGGGGGCTGGGGCGGAAAGGTCAATATTGTGTGCACCCAGCCTCGCCGCATTTCCGCAATCTCGGTGGCGCAGCGGGTGGCACAGGAACGAGGTGCGCGGCTTCTGGTGTCTATAGGTTTTTACCCCTTGCTACTTACACAGCAATTGTCCTTTATAATTGTGAATATGCCACACCAATCACATGACGTGAAGAGCAACTAAACACCCCACGGCACACATGCCTGCTATTTTGGCGAATCTGCATATCTAGCAAGCCGCATCCCCCTTGGAACGGCCATGGCGTGTGTGGCCTGGCACCAAGTACCCTCCTGCAAACCCTATGCAGGTGAGGAGCTGGGCGCCAGCGTGGGGTACCAGATCCGCCTGGAGGCGAAGCGTGGCCCCCACACCCGCCTGCTGTTTGCCACCACGGGCGTGCTGCTCAGGAGGCTGGCGGGGGACCCCTCGCTGACAGGTGCGGGCTTGTGGTTGGTAGGGGGTTGCGGTGCAGGGTTTGCCTAGGGTGTAGGGTTTTTTGTTATCCAGCCGGTATTTAGCGTGGGTCATAATTTGCTTGAATGTTGTTTTTTGCCTCCATGAAGGCGAAGAATACAAGCTCGTTTAATTATTGTAATCGTGCTTGCTCAAAAGAGCCTAGTTATTATGACTCATATGTGTGTGTGCGCAGGTGTGAGCCACATCTTTGTGGACGAGATCCACGAGCGGGGCATCAATGAGGACTTCCTACTCATTGTACTCAAGGTATGATGATTTCCTTCCCCTTTTTTCAACCAGTCAAAGACCACCGCCGTCGCCTGCTGGCCAGTGTAAACTCTTCTTTTTCCCAAATAAATATCTTTCCCGTGCCAATTGTGTATCCTTTCCTGGCACATTTTATGCATCACCCAGCTCCACTTTCAACCCCTACTCTCCAATGCCAACCAGTAACACCAATCCTCATTCCAGGACCTGCTCCCTCGCCGCCCCGACCTGCGCCTGGTCCTCATGAGCGCAACGCTCAACGCCGGCATGTTTGCAAACTACTTTGGCAACAGCCCCCAGATGCACATCCCGGGGTTCACCTACCCTGTGCAGGAGCTGTACCTGGAGGACGCGCTGCTGCGCACAGGTAAACCCTAGAAGTGCCCTAGCAAAACCCTACGATTACCACATGCTACGTCCAGTGCATGGAGGACGCGCTGCTGCGCACAAGTGGCCCTATAGAGACCTTGTAAGCCCGATGTGGGATTTGCCAAGGGAGCTGTACCCAAAGGACGAACTGGGTGTGTTGTTTTTCGTTCTGCATGCTGCGCCGCTGTATGGGAATGGCACTTTGCAGAGCCATGCGAAGGACAGGACTGCAGGGCATTTGACACTCAATGATGGCGGCACATCTCCTAGGGCATCTATGTAAATGTACCTGACGCGCTGACACTCCCTTACACTTTGGTTAGAACGCTTGTTACTGTTTCCTCCTAGGTTTCTCTGTTCAGGACGCCGGGCCCCCTGACCGCAAGAAGCCCAACCGCTTCGCCCCCAGCAGCCAGCAGGGGCCCGAATCAGGGGCCACATCGGTGGGGTACGTGCCAAACATGGCGGATTTCAAGGCCTACCCCTCCTCGGTGCAGCGCAATGTGATGGCCTGGTTTGGGGACTGCGACAAGGTCCTAAATCTGGAGCTGATGGCGGCAGTGATTCGCCACATTTGCGTGAATGAGGGCCCCGGGGCGGTGCTGGTGTTTGTGACGGGGTGGGCGGAGATCCAGAAGCTGAATGACATCCTGAAAGGTGGGTGCAGTGATTGGGTGATTGCAGGAGGCAATGGGGTGCTTGCATCATAATCATTGTAGTAGATTACCAGGACAAGAAGGAAGCATGGTACCATGTACGTCATGGTGTTTTCCTTGTGTTTGGTGCAGGCAAATTGTGCACATATCATGAATGGATTTGCAACAGGTTGAGGAAAGCTACACGTCATTAAGAAAAATGAACAGGCCCAAAATTGCATCATCAAGAACCTGCGTGAATGCACGTCAGTTTGGTATGGATTTTCATCCCCCTCACCCCCTTCCCCCCGTTCCCTCCCCAGCTGACCCGGTCACCGGCTCCCCCTCCCGCACCCTCCTCCTCCCCCTGCATGGCTCCATGGCCACTGTCAACCAGCGCGAAATCTTCACCCCCCCGCCCCCGGGGGTGCGCAAGGTGGTGATCGCCACCAACATCGCCGAGACCTCCATCACCATCGACGACATCGTGTGGGTGGTGAACGGGGGCAAGGTGAATGAGAAAAGCTACGACGCGCTCAACAAGCTGGCGATGCTGGCGCCGGTGTGGGCGACCAAGGTGGGGTGTTCATGGGTTTTGTGTGGACCTCTAGGGTATATAGGGTGTGGATTTTGTAGGTTACAGTGGGGTGATGCGCTGGACATGCTGGCGCTTCTGGCGCCTGTGTAAAGGAACTAAATTATAGTTTCAGGGTAGGTCGTGTAGTTTTACACGGAACAGATGGGTTGTCCATGTTTGGGGTATATGTATGCATGTGGCAGTGTGGCCAGCAAAACGGAAATGCATCCTGTCTAGAAAAGCGTTGATTACACGGTACCACTCAACAGTTTGAAACTGGCATTGAATATTTCCACCCCCACCCCCCACCAGGCCGCCTCCCACCAGCGCCGGGGCCGCGCGGGCCGCGTCCAGGCGGGCACCTGCATCCACCTGCTGCCCCGGCCGATGGCTGAGCAGCTTGCGCCCTACCCTTCCCCCGAGATGCTGCGCACCCCCCTTGAGGAGCTGGTGCTGCAGATAAAGAGCCTGGGGCTGGGAGGTGGGTGGTGTGAGGGGTGAGGGGGGGGGGGGTGCAATGGCGGCGGTGGTTTGGTGTGGGGCGGGTGGTATCTGCAAGTTGCTGGACAAATATTTGCCGTGTGTTTTCTTGATTTCCCTATTTACCTCCATATTGTTAGTAGGGGTCATCCTCAGGGGTCATCCTGTTGCTTCGTTTGTTGCGATGGACACCCAGCAGTCAAATTTAGGTTCAAAACAAGTGCACACTAAAGTTTGCACCTAAATATCCCTTCCATGCACAGTCCGTGTTTCTCCCACGCTACTGCATGCCCCGAACCCTTGCAGGCGCCGCCACCTTCCTGTCCCGCGCACTGGAACCTCCTGATGCCCTTGCCGTTGCCAACGCGCTGGACCTGCTCACGCAGATAGGGGCGCTGGATGCGCGGGAGGAGCTGACGCCTCTAGGTAGGGTGCCTTGGGGGACAGCGGGATGTTGTCGCGGTGTGAGGGGCGAGGGTGATGTCCCTGCAGTGCTACGTTTTGTGGCGTGGATCACAACGTGGTGGTTGAGGTTAATGCAAAATGACCGCATGGCTTGTACACCAGTGTCGCGTCAGTGGGAAAAACCTGAATCCCCCCCCCTGCTAGATTGGGGGCATGCATTTCAGTACATGCGCAGCCAGATTAGACAAGTCTACTAACTGCAACAATCTGCACCGCCTCCACAGCTCAATAACACCCCTCTGCCTTGCGCTGCAAGGCTATCACAACCCTCCATCACAAACAAATGCCAATAAATACATCCGACCCCCCTCTGTCCCCGTCCCCAGGCCACCATCTGGCGGCCCTCCCGGTGGACCCCAGGGTGGGCAAAATGATGATATTTGGCGCAATGCTGGGGTGCCTGGACACCACCCTCACCATTGCTGCTGGCCTGGCGCACAAGCAGCCTTTTGTGCTGCCCATGGAGAAAAAGGGGGAGGCAGATGAAAAGAAAAGGGAGTTTGCAGCGGGGACCGCCAGCGACCACATTGCGCTTCTGAACGCTTTTGAGGTGGGGCAGGGAGTTGTGTTAGGGTTTGCTCCCGGCTACTGTCGGCGATTTGGATTCATGAGTGACAGGAATATGATAGTGTGAAGGTAAACTGAAATATAACCACCATCATCTCGGACAGGGATTAATGCTCGCAAGCGCTACCCTAATTATGCCCTTGCCTAGGGTATCGACAGGATCTACACACCCACAAATTCCGTGTTGTGCAGGGCTGGCAGGCTGCCAAGGCGTCAAGGGACGACCGGGATTATTGCTGGGACAACTTCCTGTCCCCCTCATGCCTGCAGCTCATGGCGCAGTTGCGGTTGCAATTTGCTGACCTGTTGGCGGACAGGGGCTTCCTCAGCTGCCCACCCAAGTCAGGTGAGGGAAAATGAATGAGGGCCAATGACCCCATGGCAGGGGAGCAGCCTTGCTCCTGCAACCCACTGTTGCTGCACGGTAGTCTTGCTCTTCTGCTGGCGCGATTGTTGGTCCAGACCTACAGTCGATGTGGCTGTGAGAGCACACAGAGCAGGCAGACAGGCTGCACTAATTCTGCGCGGCCGACACATTGATTTCTACACATTGTATGTCTTGCACATATGTGCAATATGTGTAGTATGCGCATTGGGTCGCCTGCAGGTTCCTCCCAGCAGAGGCATTGCCGTTAATTTATACGAATTCTGCCCCCTCACAAATGTGCACCATTGAGGGAATGTGTGTGCCGCAGGTTCCTCCCCGCAGCGCCCTGCGCATGTGCTGCAGGCTGCTATTGCCGCCGCCAGCCACAACAGCCACGAGCTGGGGCTGCTGAGGGCGGTGCTCACAGGTGGGTGGTGGCGTGGGGTACTAGGGTAGGGTGGGGGGTGGGGTAGCCGTACACCTCGTTGGGTGACAGTGGTGGTGCATGATCTGCGGGCTGTATACCCATGCAGGCGTATGGTCACTGGGATGTTATGGCACCACTGATTGCAATGCCTGGCAACGCACCTCCATCTTTGCTCCTGATAACACAGTTTCCAGAATCGTAACCACTTTAAAGAGGGAATGCCACAATCGACTGTGCATTGCAAGCTTGCTGTGCAATTTGTCGCCAGTACTTGGTCCATGCCAAACCCTATCCCGTCCCTGCCTGGGCGGCAAGACAGTTGCTGACCTGTCAGTGCTGACGTGGCGCATGTGTGTGGGCTCCAGGTGGCATGTTCCCGTCAGTGGTGGCAGTTGAGCAGAGCCGGAAGCGTGCCAGCTGGCGCACTGTGGAGGATGGCAAGGTGGAACCCCACCCTTCATCTGTCATGGCCCAACAAAAGTTCTTCCCGCACAGGTGGATGGTGTATGATGACAAGGTGGGTGTGGTAGGGGGAGGGGAGGGGGAGGGAAGGGTGTCTGAGGAAGTGAGATGTTAAGCACAGTTTGGATGAGCTGGAGTTTGAGGATTGAAAAGGGGAGGTACACGAGCAGGAGCAGTATGGGGGATGGCGGGGTTTATCAGTGATAAATTATCACACTAACGTTACAAATAAGTTACCAACCCGCTGTAACATCCGCAGCAAAATTCACATAGGTTAGAACTGCAACAGAATCCAATATGTGGGGTAAGTCTTTAATGCCCTATAACACATTGAAGTCAATCTTTTACATGAAGCTCCCAAACCAACGCAGGTCAAAACCGCCAATATCTACATCCGGTCAGCATCCATGGTCAGCGACTACGCTCTGCTACTTTTCGGGGGCCCCATCGCCCCCGGCAAATCCGCGGGGACCATGACCATGCGGGGGGGCCACATGGTTTTTTCCGCAACCCCGCGAGTGGCTGCCCTCATCACTGAGCTGAGGGCCAGGTTTGACGACCTGCTGAGGAGGAAAATCGCATCCCCAGGGATGGACATTGGGGATGCTGGAGGTCCGCTGGTGGGGGCTGTGGTTGAGCTGCTGCGGTCAGAGCCGGATGCGCACGTGGAGGGGGAGGATGCCGGTGGTGGAGGGGGTGGGGGGAGTGGTGGTGGCAGAGGAGGTGGTGGTGGCAGAGGAGCGGGGGGTGGACGGGGGCACAAGCGGCATGGTGCCCACCGGCATTGATGCTGCAACTGCAATTAGAGGCAATCATGTGCACTTATAGACTGGCGCTTTAGTATTACAGCGGCCCATTGGGTGCATGTTGGTCCTGCACAATGCGCAGTGAGGTCATGGCCATGCATGCAGAAATACATTGCTGGACCCGTACGCTATCGCCGGTGCATAATGATCATCACTGATGCATGATGCAAGGCGTGAATGTCTTGCAGGTGGATTTTTGCATGCTTGGGTGTTTGCTTGGCAACATCCACAACAAGCAGCACTAGCACTACAAAATCTGTTTGCACTTTCGAATTTTCTCTTTTTTCCTTTCTTTCAATCACATTTTGGATTGGATCAGCTTGACAATATTAATGTCCCCGATGTTACAGCTTGGTATGATTGATCACATAGCCAAATTACTTGCAGAATAAAGAAAGACAGAAGCATAACGCCAGGCAGCCCTCCACACAGGGCAGCCCTGTTGAGAAAGAACAGACAGACCGGGCAACTTAAAGTCAGTGAACAACCTGGCCATATAATACAAGTATAATACACATCAGTGCGATCAAACAAAACACTCCAGCAGCTGTGTCTCGCTGTTGGCACCTGCCGCAGCAAGAGAACCCACTGCGCAGATTATTTGAGCTGTTGCGCGCTACGGCAGTTTCTGTTTCTATGCTGCAAAGCCACACGGCAGAAACAAGCTTTGAAACAACACATATTTGCCCCCAAGTAATTTACAAAAGCCATCCTGCAAACCCCTCGAGACAGCGCACAGCACCATGCCACACGCCTGTCCCTAGTACTCTGCTGCCCCACCCCTCGTTCACGCTAAAAACAAACTTTCGCTTCACCCCCCCGCCCAAAGCCTGCCCCTGCAGCATCCCACTGGGCGCCGTCACCTTCCGGGCCCCCTCCTCCCCCTCCTCCACGCATATCATCCTCAACTCCAGCGTCACCTCTTGCTCACTGTCCAGCACAATGGCACCAGCCCTGCAAAAGCCCTGGGCTGACGCCCCACCAAGCCCCGTCCCTCCCAGGCTATACTGAGGTCCTGCACCTGCTCCGCCCTCGGTTGCTGGTTCTGCTCCGGCTGCTGCTGCTGGCTCCTCTGTGGCTTGGGCATGTGGGGTGCAGGGTGGGGGGGGGCGCCCATCCAGGTGGGCCCATGCAGGGTCTTCAGGGCACCCTCCTCCACGCAGGCGCAGCACCAGGTACAGCAGATCATCCTCTATGATGCCATAGTCATGGACACTACGGCCGTCCTCCAGCTGCTTGCCATCAAAGATCAGCCTCTGCTGGTTTGGTGGGATGCCCTCCAGGTCTTGTATCTGCTCCTTGAGGCACTCGATCGTCACTGGCCCGTCCACGCTGTCTGCGATGCTGACACTATGGATAGTCTTGCCCGTCAGAGTCTGGACGAATATGTAGGGAGCTGTTCGGAGGTGCGTGGGAATTGACCTCTTTATCTCAGGCACGATTGTGGCGCGCACTGAGCCAGGTCGAATCCAGCATCTGCCAGGTTGCAGGTGTGTCCTTCGGGGGTGTCAAGCTTGTAGAAGACTAGCTTCTTGGCCTCATCAACGGGACGCTCGATATCGAAGAACTCCCCAGGATTCGACCGGAATACGCCGATGCCCTTGCCGTCCACTGTTAGGGTTGCATCTGCTCGCAGGTCAGAACGGTTGGTGAGGCAAATGCTGTACGCTGTCCCGTGCTTCAGGGCAACTGCGGAGTCGGCCTGAAACTGCAGTTCCACGCCGTCTACTACGTTGCTGAGGCTAAACATGTCTTCCAGTTGCGGACCTTTGGTTGTGACACCCATGCCATTGGCACCAGGACACATGCTTGGCGACAGCTAGAACCGGAGGAGTGGGTGTGACTGTAGGTTTATGAACTGCGATCAAGTGGCTGCTTGTAGAACACAAGTGCCTCCTAGGTTTTATGGTTGCTATTATGGCATGCCACTGCAATTTTGTGGGCGGCATACGACAGTGACCCAACATGTTGACACTGTTGTCCTCCCCCTCGTAAAACCCAGCTCAAGCTAACCGCCTGAACAGCACCCTGAACAGCACTGCTGTTGTTGTAACGGCACAGCGTCTAGAAAGCGTCTGCCGTGCCTTGGTTGCGCACGCAGGTGCCTACAGAGGTGGGCCATGCAGGCCGATGCATGCATGCAAGTTGGGCATGCCAAGTCCTGGAGGCGATTGTAACACCTGAGGTCATGGTCGTTCACATAATTACCTTGTTCCAGTTGGGTGGAGCGAACATGACTGCTGATGGCCACACCAACGACAACAAGTACTGTTTCCCGAAAATGGCGGGAACAACAGTGGCTGGTAATTTTGGCTGGATAACCACCACACCTGTGCAGTACAACCAAGGTGTGGGTAACATGTCTTGTGCCTGGTACGAGTGAACACCATTTCTGCTGTCAGTACTAAATTGGTGTCTCAAGCATTGCCCAAACTAGTCAGTGTGCAAGCTGGTGCCTGGCGCGGCCAAATAGAATAAATATTGACGCTAGTGACCCCATCTACAGTAATGAACGGCCTGGATCTAACCTCTAACAAAGCTACTGTTGGTCTGTGCTGTGCCAGCTTGAAAGAAGTGTATTATCTGTGCTCTGACCGCTTCTGAGCTGTAGCAGGATAAAACCCTGTAGGGTTTTGCTGCAGGTTGTACAGCGTTGCAGCAGGCGTGCCTGTGATGTTCTCTTGAGAGGCCATGGATTGTCTGACTGGCATAACAATATCCATGTTGCATCATTACTTGTTACACCCTTCATGCCTTGAATGTATTGCCAGCCTCTTGAATCTGCAGTACTCCGTGCCACTCCGTCCGCAGCAAAAACGCCGCGCCCATAGCCACCACCCCCACATCCATCTGACCCCCACAACACTGCACTGTAGCTAGACCGCAACATGCCCTGCCCCTCACCCTCCACTTCCTCCACGCATATCATCCTCAAATTGAGTGGCACTGCCCGGTAACTGTCCACCACCATTGCATCAGCGTTGCACCAGCGTTGCAGAAGTTCTGGGTTGGTTCCCCACCAAACCCCGTCCTCCCAGGCTATAGTGAGCACCTGCACCTGCCGTTCCCTCAGTTGCTGGTTCGGCTCCGGCTGTTGCTGGCTGGAACCCCCGCTTCGGCAGAATTACAATGTATACACGTTTTTGCCAGTTCTTTGGTTAATGGTTGCGGCGGACGCATACTGCAGGGCATCACCTCTTGCACCCTAAACCCTAAACCCTATGGCATAAGGGCAGTGCCGTCACCTGCGGCATGCTGATTAGGCATTTTCTCACAAGTGTATGTGTAGCAGGTACGGTACCCTGAGTCAAGGGACAAAAAGACGCATGTGACAACCTATAGACAACAGAGTAAGTGTAATATCCTACTTTGGTGCGCAATAGGGTCAAACCCTCTGTGGGTAAGGTCTAAACTCTTTCTGAAGGTTGCTTGCATGTACACACATATGGCCTTTGTGAACCCTCATAAGGGTTTAGGGTTCTGCTCCACGAGGGGCATGGCATGCATTTTGCAAAATCCAGAAGTTTTTCCTAGCCTCATATTGGAGAGGCTGCAGCTGACTTATATATCGATCTAATATACAGCTCATACACCGCACTTACTAAGCGCTCAACAGCTCGAGTCCCTGCTCGTTCCGAGTTTTCCTTTGGCAGTGATGGCAGCTATCACAGCGAGTTTGAGGTGTGCAAACCAGCCACAGGCCATGCGGGCGCTCCGCCGTGCCCCTTGTGCGCTGCAGCTGTGTGCACGCAGGCTCAGCAGGCGGGCGCGGGGCGGTGTTGTCGCACCGCGTATGGGGTCCGACTATTGTTGGGGGCACTCGTACCTGGTGAAAATCCCGCCATATTATTTGTGCGAAAAAGCAATGGACACCATAGATTCCGCAACCACCCCTCCTTTTTCGTACAGTCCATTGATTTATATGGAAGAGTTTGAAGGCTTTGAGATCGCTGACCGCACGAAAAGCCTGCGTGTGCGTACACAGGCAGAGTACAAGGCTGCGGGCTGGTATCCAGAAACCAAGTGTGAAGCTGTTCCAGCCGGGTGGACGGCGGAGACGCTGGATGAGATGGAGACTGAGACACTGATGAAGCTCAAGGAAAGCCTCAAAGAGCTCGATTTGGAGAAGAGGATCATTGAGGAAGGCTGGTACAATTTGTAAGTTGAATACGCCCTCTGGTGAGAGGCCTGTCCTAGGACCTTCAGTCTGTCCGAGTGTTGTACCTGTCTAAGTTTCGATGAGTTGTGACCCAAGAGTGGCTGCTGTTCACGGAGACACCGCAAACAGCCTAGGGCTAAGGGTGTGTAGCTATATGGTCTATTTTTTGGACCCTTATGGACCCATGCCTTTGAGCTGACAACTGAGGGCGCCATCAAAATTTGCGTTGACCAATGGCCTTTAACAAATATGGGAACCACCTCCTTTGTGGATGAGACCTGTTGAGTGAGTATGTGCATGGAGGGTGGTAGGCGGCGCCCTGCCAGAACGGCACATGCTGGGTCCTAATAGCCCCCACCCTCGCAGCCGCAACACCAGGTGCAGAGTGGCCCCCTATGGAATTATGTAATCGTGGACTGTCAGGTTGTCGTCCAGCAGTTCCCTATTGGAGACCATACTCTGCTGGTCTGGTGGGATACCGTTCAGGTCCTGTATCTGCTGTTGAGGCACTCCACTACAGTCGCTGGCCCTGCACCCATGTCTGCGATGCTGATCCCCTGTATGGTCTTGCCCGTCACAGTCTTGACATATGGAGATGTGCTTTGATAGGTGGGAAATGACTTCTTCGGTTCTGGCTCGAAGGTCGCTCGCATTGAGCCCAGGTTGAACCCAGCAGCTGCCAGGTTGCAGGTGCAGCCTCGACCTCGAGTCAAGCTTGTAGAAGACAAAAAGACTCCCTAACATTCGCAGTGGGTCGCATGACGTCAAGTGTCTCCCCAGGGTTCATACGGAATATGCCAATGCCCTTGCCGTCCACCATCAGGGTGGTGTTTGCGCGCCGGTCTGAGGTGTTGGCCATACTGTATTCTGTCCCAGGCATGCATGCATGCATATGTGCTTCAGGGCGACAGTGGGCCCTGGCTCTGACTGCAGGGGCACTTCAGAGCCATCGAATTTAATGCTCAGGCTGCACAAGTCTTTCAGTTGTGTCACACCGGGTGGCCAATGGTGCCCCATGGTGAGATGCAACGTTGGCTGAACACAACAGAATTTTCAAAACTGGATTGCACACGTTATGAGCTATGCAACAGGGGCTGCTTGTGGCGATTAATATATAGCCTATCTAGCTAGCTCTAAAATACGTATTGTTGCTAGCACTACAAGCCCAGAGCTATGGTTTGTGGGCGATTGTCACGACATATAAAACACCCACTTGGAAGTGTTGTCCAGTCCTGCCGAAACCCAGGTGAAAGGAATATTGCCTGGAAAATGGTCTAATAATCATGCTGTAGCAACCCAAAGTTTGCCTGGCCTCAACGACTAACCAACTCCTCTTCTCAGGATGCATGCATGCATCCGTCAAATTTGCATGCATGCATGTTGCAAAACGCAACATTTTGTATCGCTGTAAATAGTTTCTAGTTGTGTGCCCTTACCTCTAAAAGCTTCGCTGAGCTTGGGAACTTTGCTGTCGACCCACACTCTCTAATGACTAGGAGTTGTGCAGCAAGGTTGGGTATACCGTAGCCTAAAAGTGGTTTGACATGACAGCTGCACAAACGTTCACACTTCCTTCTCAATAGAAGGTGTCGGTGTGATACCTATTTTTTTCTTAACTGCGCAATAATGTTCAGTCTTACAGCTTCAGCACAACTGGGGTGGGGTACAGGAAGGCTTCTCCATGGGAAAACAAAGGTGTGCTGGGCACACTGCTTTTCTTAGAGGCACTGCTCTTCTTAGAGGCCCCCAAGCCACTGTTTGCGTTGCGTGCGAAATATGACGTCAACGAACTTGCGTATGGTATGGCATATTTTTGTGTTGAACCGTCATGCACTGGCCACTCTTGTGTCGGGGGCGCTGGTCTTGGGCTGGCTGCTGCCCTGCATATATATGCAATGCCTTCCTGCTGATTGCGCTTTGCTGCAAGTTGCCTTCCACCTTGCGGGTGCTTGCACCCAACTGGAAACCCGTGTGTTGCCTCTGTCCACACTTGCCTGTTGCAGCCACCACTTTTAAGAAGTTCAACCTGTGTATCAAACCCCTTGAACCTGTCAAACTGTGACGCCCCAACCCACGGTCCATGCAGGAGCGAGTCAACGGTTGCCTAAACTCCCATCTTGTCCGCTGCTCTCCCACAAGACCTTTTGGCTTGCATGCCAGGAAGGCAAACAGCACTTGCCACTGGCAGCGACCTGGCCCTGTTCATGCCACACTGCCACATGCTGCGCCTGCACCTGATGAGGAGGACTGCTGCAACAGTGCACAGCAGGTGTGATCTGAACAGGTGGAACCTGTGGGGTATGGGGTGCGGGTTTCTTTAAGCAGCAAGGGTATGTCGTGTTTGCTAGGGTGAACTTGCAGGAACAGTTGGCAAATACAGGGGCTTGGGCTGCAAGGGTTTAGGGTCTGAAAACCCTAAACCCCTAAGCACTGCAACAAACGAGCGCCACTTGTTGCGTTCTGCTTAATCTTGTCACAGTTGTTTGAGATGGCATAAATCCCTCGACCGTGTGCTTTGCTCATGCTCGAAGCCATGTGGCGCATAGCCTATCTCACTCAGACCTGCCTCTCATGCGCACTTTACAACACAGTCCCCAGAACCTCAAGGTGGTCAAGGAGCCACTCAGCAGAACGATGTAGCAAAGCTTAATGCAACGGTTGCAGAGCTTCAGATAAGCTTAAGACACCAGGTACTTTCCCGATTGTTTGAATTTTATGGTGCTAGCCTTTCTGATTTGTGTCTCCCAGGGGAGCGTTGTGTAGGGTTAAAGGTTTCACATGTGCCGGGCTGTGTGTTGCAGAAACTGCAGGCCGCTATGCTTTTGGAGATGTTGAAAAAGGTACTTCCTGTTTGAGGTGCTGGCCTTGTCTGAGGAGTTTAACCGCAAGGGATCGTTGGGCTCACATGTGATGGGTGTTGTGGTGCAGTCCACCACTGAATTTGGCTGGGATGACACCGGGAGGATGTGCGTGGTTGGAGCCGACGCTGCTGACCAAGGAAATACCCTCGAGTGGTTTACAGAGCGCTGTCCCCCTGTGGCCTGGGACCTCAAGGTTTTTGTGCAGACTGAAAGCTTGAAAAGCCTGAAAGCAGAATGGGCAAAACCGCCGCCAAATGGTGTGTATGCTTTGTGGGGAACGGCTAAGCCATGTTGACATCTGAAGCCAGTTGCGCTGATCAGCAAGTGCGCCACTAGCAACTGCAACTGACATTGACCTGTTTGTGCTAGAGAGAGAGCTTCAGGCACGATTTCAGGATCTGCTAAAGAGGATCGTGAACTTTGATTGCCAGCACTCGGGGGAGAGGTTTGGGCCGAGCATTGCTGGGGGCGCTGGTGGGCTAATGCTCCTGGGTGAGGTAACGAGCAGTCAGCTGTATGACACCAGCAACAGCGGGTTGGATGACCATCACGTCACAAAGCAAAGTTTCAGCCTCCTACCCAGCTTTGAGGTGGGTGCCCTCGTTAATTTATATCATTCAATGAATGATTCTATAGTTACACATAATTACACATACAAATTACAATATCTCTTTTAATACAACGATTAGAAAATTGCTGGACAAGCTTCACTTTGGTGCATTATGTTCCAGTCACACACACAAGTGTGTCCCTGAAGGGGTATGCCCACACTTACAGTGGCATGCTGCGCAAATTTGTGGTGCGCAATCAAATGCGCTCATCGAGGACAACGCGTACATGCGTAATGCCCACTACTGTCTATGTAGCGTGACAGACGGTGTGGGCCAACTGGGTGAGCTTGCTACAGCTCAAGACGAGCATAAGGGCAGAATCGGAGCACCTCTGTGCGGTGGGGCAGCTGCAGACCTCCGTTGACCATGTGAGAAAACACCAGCTCAACCGCAGTGTCATGGTTGCTGGGGTTGCTGGCTGGGATTCAATTCAATTTTGGCTATTTGAGGAGTCCATGCCGGCCTGGTGCACGCCGCCGCTGCCCCTGAGCCTGGATCCCCATAGCGAGGGCCTGCAAGCGCTGGTGAATTGGGTGTGCGCAAGTGCCCAGGATCTTGGGTATGTGCCCCCCGGATTTCCTGAAAATTTCAGCCACAACGGGGTCAGGTGCGTGCTAGGCAGGAATTGAGGCTGTGCTGGGTTTTGTTCACACCAGGATGAGTAGAAACAAATGTGTCAGCACCCACTGTCTTCCGCCTTGCTTCAGAATGTGGCATTGTTGCAATTGGAGCAAGATACATTGTGGATGGATCTGCAGCATCATTGCCATGCCACACACATCGTGGCTGCCGATCGGCATGTGCGTGGCTTATATTTTCCCCTTCAGCTTTGGTCCTAGATGGCTCTGCAGCGCTGCGCCATGCACCCTAAGGCAGCAGGTTGCCTGGTGCTGTGCCCTGTACCTGCATTGATGAAACCCCCCTTGCTTGCAGGTACTCTGAATTGTGCTGCTGTCCCAGGGGCATGAAGCTGGGGATGAGGCTGGGGATGAGGCTCGGGATGAGGTTTGGGATGAGGCACCTGAAGAGTTTGGTCAAGACCGCAAGGTGTACTCTGCATTGGCTAAGGTGGAGGATGAGCCAGCATCAGCATCAAGCAAGCGTGTGGTAATCAAGATCTCACCCTCAGCTCTTAAAGAGGTGAGCACGCTTTCGAAGCCAGTAGGCTAAGCGTTGTAGTCCTGCCACAGTCACAAAAACGATGTGCTTGCAATCAGCATGTTTTTTGGCGTTTCTTTATTCTTTAGTGGAGGTCACTTTCTATTGGATTCCTTTTAGAGAGTCATTTAATTTGTTACATGCATTCCAGCAATACAGCCAGATTGCTTTATCAATGTATTGTCGGTGATTTGCGAGAAATCAGGCCAGGAACATTTTAAAACCCCCTCGATTGGATCATTGTTTTGTGTCATTCTCCATTTTCTCACTTTGAACACGCTTTTGTACTGTATTTGCGTGCTAAAACCCCATGCCATGAAGACCTCCATCTTCCACTGATGCTATTGACTGATCATGCCAGAGGGAGGTGGCGGCATTCAGGCATTGCCATTCCTGCGCTCATCGCAGATCTATTCATTCTTATGGTGATCGTATCTGCAGGCCCGCAGGCTTGAGGAGCTCAGCGACTTGCCCTGTGTGGTGAACGCGGTGGACAGCGGCTGGATCAACGGCACCGGCGATGCCTTCCTTGTGCTCTCCCCCCTGGCCCGCCACATGGACCTGCAGGATCAGGGCGCAGCAGCCATCGCGCGCGCCTATGGCGACTTGGCAGACACCTTGACTGAGATGATGCGGCGTTATCAGCTGCACGGCGATTTGTCACCTGCCAACATCCTGATGCACGAGGGCCGCCTCTGCCTCGTTGGTTTCCCTGCGGACGAGGACGCCATCACCCCATGTCACAGTGCCATGGCAAGGAGTGTCTTTGCATGTGAAAACTCTCTGTACAAGGATATTAACCTGGCAACGGAGCTGGAGGCGGCACTCTACTGCCTCATGGACGTGGCGTCTGGGAGGCAGCTGCTCTGGAGCAATATCCTGTGTGAAAAGGTGATGCAGTCTCAGAAGAATACAATCATGCGTCACCAGGGCTGGTTTGCTCAGCAGCTGGCGCTGTGTGATGTGCAGCTGCAGCCGCTGGTGGAGGGCCTTGCAGGGCTGTTTTGGCAGGGCCAGGGGGAGTTGAAGCAGTATCGCTACCCCCCGACCGATAAGGGCTGTGTCAGGATGGCGCGCAAGTTTGCCAGGCTGTGCAGGGACCATGCACTCTCCTTGGAGCTAGCAGCGGGTCTGCCTGCCAGCGCAGACCCTAAACCCTAGCCTTCAGGTGCAGCGCTGTGCAGCCCTCTTACATTTGGCGCAGCCATTGGCGATGGGGCTTGTGTGCGTATGCCGCACGATGGGGGTTTGCGGGGGTGGTGCTTTCACCGGGTGGGAGCTTGCAGCAGCCATTGCATCATAACTATGGTAGGA
The DNA here is from genome assembly GCA_032358255.1 of Heterotrichella gracilis. Taxonomy (NCBI): domain Eukaryota; class Xanthophyceae; order Tribonematales; family Xanthonemataceae; genus Heterotrichella; species Heterotrichella gracilis. The sequence continues at coordinate 33,544 of JAULBX010019965.1, read as the reverse complement.
GCATCGCTGTATCGGCCAGGGGCGGTGCAGTGGTGCGGGCTGCGGGTGGCAACTGCATGCGGCTCATGTGCTGGTGCAGGTAGGGATTTTTCCAGAAGGTCAGCATGTCCCTTTCTGGTCATGCGGCCAGTGCCACCATTGGTACCAAGCTCTGGCATTTAGCACATTTCAGCATTTATTCCTGTGAGGATGCCTATATATACTTGGAAATCGTGCAGTGCAAGCTCAACAACCATTCTGTGAACGAGCAGGACAGTACACTTTTTAGCACCCTGAGACTATAGTGTAGCTCAGGGTGCTCAAAGGTGTACTGTTCTGCTCGTTCATAGAATGGTTGCTGGGTGCGCCCTGCAGCTGCACGATTTTGAAATTTATTCTGAGCGAAAGGTGCTGGATAGCTGCCCCAGAGTACTATCTTGTGCGCATGGTTATCTCTGACTGAGAGTCTTGCTTTCTTTCTGTTTTGCTACCATTTTCCAATTGCAACTAGGGAGCCTCAGTGTAGTCGATGATGTGGACCTAGTGGATTAATCTAGAAAACTGCATATGGTTGTAACCTTCTGAAACATGCGATGCTGCGCGCGCACACACAGGTTGACGGCAGCGGCATTGGTCAGCGGCGTCAGTCATGCAACATGTCACATAGGATGCTCCCCTGGTGGACTCCAGGTTGGCGGCGCATTGAAGTTTGTTTTCATGGTTGTCCACTTGGGCAATTATTACAATTATGCGCAGATATCTCGCATACTTGTGCCGTTTTCTCCATGGTTTATTGCGGTCTGAAGTTTTGGCACTGCTGTCCAGGTTGTAAAATTTACATGTTGTGTCAGACAACAAATGTATTGATACCAAAGACTAGCTGGCTGACTGGGCAGGCTACATGCATGTATAAATAATTGAGCCAAGAGCCAAGAGCCAAGAGCGATTATTGCATTATTGCAATTATTGCATTTCAAGCTTTACAGCATGCTACTAACCGGTGACCAGACATGTTCCCTGGCAAACACTACTAATGGAGCGAAAACCCCATCAGATCAGACACTACACTCCTGAACCTGGCTTACTCTCATGAATTGCCAAATCTAGTATATACTTTAGTAATTACTGTGGGCATTAGCGTTCACTGCTAATGCTTATTAATTCATCAGCATGGACTGCCACCAATACTGTACACATTATACCAGATCATCACACATTGGTAATGATACAAACACTAGCAAAGTGACGCAGCCACACACACCAGAAATTCCAGCATTGCTTGCCATGCAATCGAGCACATTCGTGCGGCACAGACCTGTCCAGCTGGCGCGCGCTACCTAACGTTTTCTTTTCTCACAATGTGCAGCAAAATACTGGTTCCATGCTGCCTCATAAGGGAAATTACACAGGCGGTTCCCACGAGACTGCTGAGAGCCAAACCCTAGACCCTAAAATCCCTGCACGCACACGACTCATGTGACGCACTGCATCTCTATAATTGAAACATAGTCACTCCCATTGAGGTTACAGGTGCTTCCTTTGCCCACGCACCATGCATTGCTTTGAATATACTACCTCACTGCCATATTCTTACTCCCAAGGAATTCCGCTGCAGATCGCTGCCATCCCCCTGTTCACGCTGCAAAAAGACCTTGCCCCATATCCTCATCCCCATCCCCATCCGTCCCCTGCAGCTCGCCAGTTGGCGCCGGCACCTCCTCCAGCTGCCCCTCATCCTCCCCTTCCTCCACACATATCATCCTCAACCCAAGGGTCACCTTGCCCCCATAGTCCAGCACAATAGCTTCAGCGTCACCAAAGTCCTGGGCTGAGTCGCCACCAAGCCCCGTCCCTCCCAGGCTGTAGTGCACTCCTGTGCCTGCTGCGCCATCGACCGCTGCTTCGGCTCCTGCTGTTGCTGCTGGCTCCTTTGCAGCTGGGGCCTGTTGGGTGCAAGTTGGTGGGCGACCACCAGGCAGGTGGGCCCAGGGGTTCTGGACATACCCTCCCCCGCGCAATTTCAGCACCAGGTGCAGCGTCGTACCCTCTGTGATAGTGCTTGACAGTCTGGCAGTCTTCCAGCTGTTTGCCAGCATAGATCATCCGCTGCTCGTGCACTGGGATACCCTCCAGGTCGCAAACTTGCTGTTTGAGACAGTCCACTGTCACCGGCCCGTCCGCCCCCTCTGCGATGCTGACCTGGACAGCCTTGCCTGCCAGAAGCTTCACAGAAACGTAGGGAGGTGTCCGTAGGTAGGTGGGAACTGTCCTCTTTCTCTCTGGCACGATTGTGGCCTGCACTGATCCCAGGTTGAACCCAGTAGCTGCCAGGTTGCAGGAGCGGCCATGCGATGAGTCAAGCTTGTAGAAGACCAGCTTCTTGGCCACATCCGATTGGCGCTCAAGGTGATAGAACTCGCCAGGGTTCGCACGAAATATGCCAATACCCTTGCCATCGACTGTCAGTGTGGCGTCTGCTCGCAGATATGAGTTGTTGGTGAGGCACATGCTGTATTCTGTCCCGTGTTTCAGGCCAACAATGGGCCCTAGCTCTGGCTGCATGGGCACTTCAGAGCCGTCGACTATGATGCTCAGGCTGAACAAGTCTTCCAGTTTTGCAGCAGTTGTTGTATTCTCAGCCATGGTGTCCCTATCTGAGGGGTTTACGATACCTGACGAGGAGCAATTACAAGCTCCAGAGTTCTGATGCAGAACTGGGTACAGGTTGTGACTGTAGACGTTGGTGAAAGAGCTGCTTGTGGTTAGTATTAGACGGAGTAAGTTCTTTCTTAAAGTATATGTCGTTGTTGGGCGTGCCACAATATCCACCAACGTACGGCAGCTGTTGTGGGCGTTTTGTGGGCGTTTTGTGGGTGTTCAAACTTTGAAAACCACGGTGAGGCGAGTCGAGGTGTTGTCCACCCTGCCGAAACCAAGCCCTATAAGCACCCATGAAGTTGCTTTAGGACAACCCATCTTGCAGCGGCTGACCTATTGGCACGTTGTCCCTGACTGTTTCCCTGTCTGTGGCTGACCGCATGCACTGAATGCATGCAAATTGCAAATGCATGCATGCATGCAAAGTGGAGCCCTCCAGATTGCTCAGAACCATCTGATCTGGGTAGAGATCGTTAAGCAAAGAACAATAAGTGAGTTATTGACCGTTTGTCTGTGAGCATCGGCGAAGGTGGGCGGGTGCAAGTGACATGACACATGGTATTGAGTGTAGGGACCGTGCAACCCCTCGCCATGCCTATGTTTGGGGCCCACAACTTCACAGCACGTTCAAGAGTACACCTTACACAGTCCTGCGCCCGGATGTGGTAGTACTTTAGCTCAGCAAGGGTAAGCAATGTCCTGGTGGGTGCTGGTCATATTATGCCCCCCTTGTCCTGTATGCAGTGCACAGAACAGCAGTGAACACTGACAAAGTGAGCACAACACAAGGTGACTTGAAGGACAACGCCCCTGCTCCAACGTGCATACACGGTTATGGGGTCAGCAGTCCATTGAACCTGGTAAATGGATACAGGGTGTCCTCCATTGGTCCAGAGGCTGTCTTCTTATCCCACTGCGCAGTTGCGGGCGCAGCTAGTGTGATTAACCGGGGTCTTCACCATGCTTTCGCACCTGGAGCAGCTGAAAGCCCTGGTGGGAGGGTACGCCACCGGCCCCACTCTTTTCAGCACTCTTGGCGAGCTCCCAAGCACAGACACAGCGGACGCAGAAACCATCGCTCGGCTGGTTGTGGCTGTGCTCAAGGAGTTTGCAGCAGGTGGGACAGTAGCATGGACGGGACACAGTGCATATAATGACTTTTCTTAGGTGTATATGCATACACTATGCTGGAAAGCCATGCGACTGGAGTGCTGGACTGGGTTGGATTGGCTGGGGCATGTGGTGTTGCAGGCAAGGCGGGCGCAGCTCAGCAGCCTGCTGCTCCAACCAAGCATGTGCAGATAAGTAAAGCAGTGGGGCTCTCATGGATAACACCCAGGTAAGTCAGTGTTTCCAAGCTCTGCTTGGCCCACACACACACCCGGCGCATGCCATGCAGACACATGGCGCTGCCGTTGCAGGGGCAAGTTTGATGTCATCTTCTGCAAGGAATACTTTGTGCTTGCCAGCACGAAGGTGGAGGTGGTGGTACCATACGATGCTATCTCCCAAGTGGCGGTAAGTGGTCTAGCTTTCAAACTAATATCAGCTTGATGTGCTGTCACCCAAGTTGGCATGTCAACGAATTTGGGCATGGCATGCTGTCGTACATTATCCAACCAACCATAACGATCGGGTGCAATGCAAATAGTATTTTGGCAGCTGTAGCCCTTGTATACAGCCCAAAACCATATGCATGCATATACGCTCCTGGTTCATCTTGCAATATACCCGCATCTTGTAATATAACCGCATCTTGTGATATACCCGCATCTTGCAATATACCCGCCCTCTCATGACCACACCACATGGCCTTAAGTTCTCATATACCCACGGTAAACAACCAAATCATCCAGTTTTTGTGCCGCCTGCAGATCTTTGAGAACGTGCCAAGCTCAACGTCGTCCAAACTCAGAATGCTGCTGTTCTTCAACCTCAAAAAGTAGGTCCCCATGTCATCACACTCGTTCCCGCTCGCTTTTTTCCATCCCTGTCCAGCGTTCTGGCGGGGGAGAAGGGCTGCCCTTCACCTGACCTTTACCTGCTTGCGCACGTACATGTGACACCAACACTGCTTATGTGAAATCAAAATGGTGCCCGCAATTGACAAAGTTGCGTGCGCTTCCCAAACATGGGGAGAGTATCTTGGAAGCAAATTTGATGGAGTTCCCCCTTGTTTCCACAGGGACACCCATGTGCTCAACGGAAAGACGCGACTGCCAGCGCTCATACTGCAGGTAAGGGCCTCTCCTGGCACAGTCATGGCACATACAATTGCCCGCACTGCAACCTTGTGGTGCAGTGGAGAGGACTGCTCGGCGCCGCCTGTGCAAGGTTCACTGCTCATCGCCCTGTATGTATGTACCTAAGCATCTTGATTCAACAGTTGTACATCTTGATTCTCAGGAAAAAGGATGGTAGACGTTATCGCACACTCCTGCCAAACAATCGCTGCTTGACATGGGTCAATCGGAGTTGCCATCAAAATCAACATCTCGCTGGTGTGTAATAATAGGATGAAACGTTCAAAGTTAAGTTTGTCCCCCCTTGCAGACTGCTGTGGATGCTGAGCTGTCATTGGCCAGCCCTGACGGGGAGGGCCAGCTGGAGGGCCTAGCAGCGGTGGTGGTGTGCCAAACCCTAGGGTAAGGGCTAGGGTACGGGTTAGCCCAGTCCATGTCATGCGGCAAACAGCAGGTTTCCGAGGCATGCATGCGTATCTTTGACTGCGGTTGCTTTGCTTTCTTCACATCTTATCACTTATCAATTTGATTGTGTGTGGATGCTCAGAGCTCATGTGTAGGGGTACTCCTGCAGCTTGGCTGGTTGGGGCCGATAATAGGCATTGTATAACCCTTACCTTACCATGTGCTCATTGCTACGGGTGCACCAGGGGCGTTAAGGTAACGCTATCAGTACACAAACCAGGAAACGTTTTTCATACATTAGCACTCCTGATGTCACCACTTATGGTGGGTAACAATGAATTGCGAGTCTGGGTTTTGAGACACACCCTCCTGCTACCCCATGTGCACAGGATCATGGAGGTTCCCCCCGTGGCCTTCTGTGCGCCCGACCCCGATGTGTTCTCCACCCATGGGGGGGCAGTGTGTGTGGCGGCAAATGTCAAGGTGACCGGTGGGGCCACCGGCACCTGCGTGCCATGTGGCGCGCTTGTCTGCCTGCAAGTTGTCCATGAGGGCCATGTGGCGCAATGCACCCTTTGAAAAGAATGAAGATAGAAGACTTTTTAGGCTGGCACAGGCCAGATTGGAAGCAACCCTGATTTCCAGATGCCTGAGGCAGGGTTCTGTTGCTGACTGGGTGTGCTCCCCTGCAGGCTAACCAAGGCCTGCTGTTCCCCTTGGCGCAAGGGCTGTGCTTCGTGGAACGGGTAGGTACAAAAGCTAATGCTGGAATATAGATCTAATGCGAGGGTCAGTGCAGCACTAGCACCTGTGTAGCTGACCATCTTGACAACGTTGGCCTGGAGACCCTAGCATAGGGTTTCCACCTACTTCACAGTTGGCCACACCTGTTGTCCCTTGTAATTGTGCGAGGGCCATGCGTCAACCCCTCAGCAACCTCAATTAAACCCTAACAAAACCCTGGTGTGCAGCCGGCCATGTTCCTCCTCAAGAGGGAGATAAAAGCTGTGGAGCTGTCGCGCGCGGGGGGGTCATCTGTCACATGGGACCTCCTGTGCCACATGGCAGATGGGTCAACAGTGGAATTTGGGCAAATTGCACGGGAGCATTTGGGCCCCCTGACCAACTACATTCAGTCCCAGAAGTTGAGGGTGGGGACAGGGGAGGATGTGGAGGAGGAGGAGGAGGGTGTGGAAGTGGGGGAGGAAGCAAGTGAAGAGGAGGATTCGGACGATGAAGAGGCGCGTTGGGTATCTCCACACTGCATCCAACTTTCCCACATTTCAATTGATACTTCAGGAATGGCATGAGCTTCACTTGCACTGAAACCCACTCTATTTGTCTTTTCATTGCTTTGTGGACCATTCCCATTGTTGGCAATGCCTGTCTCTCGGCTGAGAACAAGCTGGGGTGTGTGCCTGTGGACGCAATCTGAGGCATTTGTGTTACCATATGCCACAGGACTCTGACTTTGACCCCAACCAGAGCGAGGGCGAGGAGGAGGCGCCAGGTGGCAGGAAGCGGGCGCGGGCAGCCCAGAAAGGGGAGGAAAGTGCGCATGGGGAGGTGAGCGGAGACAAGATATGCATGCACAGCCCTGTCTTGAAAATCACGACTACAGTAATGCTTTGAAGTTCAAACCCAACGCAAGCCTATACCATTGTGGTCACATGTGAGGTGCTATGATATCAATGTCAGATACTCGTAACAGTCACTTCATGTTTCTCATTCACCTCCTGCGCTCTCCACAGGGGGAGGAAATCATCTCCATCGATGACAGTGATGGGGAGGGCAGCAGTGATGCCAGCAGTGACGACTCCTCTGATGGAAGCAGTGATGATGACGATTCAGGCAGCGATGCTGAGCTGGTTAGTGACGATGACATCCCCTCCAGTGCCATCGCTCACCTGGTAGCCAGTGCAAAGCCGGCTCGCAAGAAGCCCAGACCCTCTGGCAGGAAATGAACCACCAGCTGCACCTTAAGGTGGAGTGGATTCAAAGCGATTTTAATCGGTTAAGAGTCCCCATTCCAAGAGTTCCTTGAGGATTTTCCTGTGCTGAATTTCCGGGAGCTGGACACCAGGTGGTGGGATCGCATTGTATCAAATCTCAGTATGTGACGCATGGCGGGCATCTTGGGGTCATGTCCCCGCTGGACCCTGTCATGGTGTTACAGTGGGAGCTATATTGGAAGTTGCTTTGAAATTTTTGGTGTTGTGTTGCAATGCCGGTAAATATTCCTGGCTATATGCATCCCTGTGCACCATCAATGTACACTAGCTAGAGCAACTGCTGGCAGCCGGCAAGGCTGACAAAATTGAACTGGTATGTGCATCATTTAGCACACACTGATGCCAGGAGCTGTGCTAGGTGGCAGGGCCTTGTAATGTTTTTTGAAAGCTTTGCTTGCAAGCCAGGGTTGATAGCTGCCCATTGGCATCTCCTGTTAAATTATTACTGTCACTGCAAATCCGCTGCGACAACAAGCTGAAGGTGAACGTACTTCTCCAAATGTTGAACGAAGTCTTGTCTGACCAGTATATGGATGATAATAATCTATGCATTAATTCTGAATAACAAAAACAAAAACAGCGGATGATGATGTGCAGTAATTTCACTGGGAAAGATCAGTATTGCTGCTGCTGCCAGCATCCATGCAATGCACTACGTGCGCGCTGCGCCAAATGATTTGCGTGTGGCTGTTTTGAAGGCCCGCACTGCCAGCCTGCAGCCCAAAGCCTGCCTGCCTGAGGCTCCCTGGGATACCATTGCTCTGCCCTTTTATACGCCCTTGCAGTAGACCTTGTGATACTGCCAGTTAGCCCTCTGGCATTCCTTGCAGCAGTAGCTCACTGCGCCGCACCTGGCGCACAGCTTGAGTGGCACGGCGCCTGAGGAGGCTTCACTGCAATGCACGCACCTGCGGGTGAACAAGTGGTTCCAATTAGATATGCAATCATACCTTGAATGACTGGGGATTTAATCATGTCGTATGAATGTCGTACTAATGACCAAAATTTTGACAGCCTTGTCCTCACATGTTTGCATATGTGCGTCTATAACTTGCATGGTGCGCATTCACACCATGTGTCACGAGGAGCCTCCTGCCTTGGGCACGATAGCTCCTGATAAACTTTTAACGCGCTCCAGTTGCATGGAAGACACTCACTCACATTTGAAATCTCAATGCACTACTTAGTGGTCTACTGATCAAAGCATTTGCGCATTGCATTGACAATGCAATGCCAACTGGGAATTGTAAACCACTTCAGTAGCAAGCAGGTGTCTGGCTTGTGACAGTGCATCACAAGGCCTACACAGAATGAGCAGTGCACACGTACTTGGAGTGGAAAACAACATTGCTGAGCTTCTCAAGTGCACCAAGCTCCACGCAGTCCACACGACTCCTTTCCGTGGCTTGTGATTTCTCTGCCTCGTCTGCCTGGCGCTGGCTCTCCAGCTCAGCACGGCGCCATGCATCGTCGCTGAAGCGGATGAAATGGATGCCGTGCTCGCCACTGGAAAGGGCGCTGCCTCCAGAGTCCTTGGTTACATCCTGCAACAAAAACAATGTGCATTCTATAATCCTAGTTGTTGCCAAAACATCATGTAATTTTACCAGGGCTATGAGTGAGTTTGGGCTTAATATGAAGTGCCACAGCGGTGTTCCCAGGTGGCACGCCTAGATATTACTTATATTTTCAATTCAAGCAACATTGTGCATCAATGTGCTGCAATTGTCCGAACAAGCGCAAAGTGCACCACTCCATCGTGAACAGCGCATGGTACAGGGCCATACCTAGGTAGTTTTTAACAACGTTTTCATCCAAGCGATATTGTGCATTCATGTGCTGCAATCGGCTAGAACAAGCGCAAAGCGCACCGCCTCATTGTGACCAGCGCATGGTACCGGCCTCCTACCTGAGCAAACATGGCTTCATAGGCTGCACACGCTTGCGTGTCACCCTGCAACAGATGGTACGCACTGCCTTGGCTCAGGGATGCCTCTGCACTCCCTGTGTACCCGCCACCATCCTGTGCATGCTCTGACAAGGGTGAAGGTGACTCTGGTACCTCCTCCTCCTCACTGACGGTGGCCCAACCTTCAAACAGGCTGTCGCTGTTGATGGACCCAGTATCAAAGGTTGCACCGCCTGGGTTGGACGTCAGGCTCAACTTCTGGAACAATTCTGCTGCCCACATGCCTCCCTGGTCATGGTCACTAGCCACTGAAGCATCGATGAGGCTGGCCCGTGCATTGGACTGATCTGGCAGGGAAGGGAAAGAGTCTGCCACGGCTGTGGGCTGGGATACAGTAAAAGAGTCTGTGTCCCCACTGATGCTGGAGTATGGCAGGAGGATAACATTGGATGCAGAGGCCAAGCTGTGGATGTCGCTGAACCCATTGCCTTCACTCTCAAAGAATTCCTCTTGGCTGGGTTCTGAATCACTGACAGTGCTGCTGGATGGTATGCCGAGACACCCACACTCTGCTGCATTGCTGGCGCTGCAGTGGCCTGTCACATTGCTGCGGCTATACTTCTCCATATCACCTGTGGGAATCATTCTGGGTTTTAATCAACGCTCCCCTAATTCGCTGTTTAGAGCATCAAAATCAATCCATTATTGCAGCAATATTTGTTAGCAGGTCCTCATACACAGCCCTGTTTGGAACTCAGTGGTGACAGTGTTGTTGAATTAAATGCAGTGACAACAGTGGGAAGAGTAACCACTCTAATAGTCCTTGCAAAGGACTACTTTAGTCATTGCAAACATAACACTTGATATGGGTTTTTGGTCTCGGTGGCAATGCCATTTGCAAATCAATTCCTGAAAAAACAACATACCATAGTGGAGTTCATGATGAAAGTGGACTGCATTCCTCACTTGCTCCAGAAGAGTAGGAGCAATGGCCATGCAGGAATTGCCAGGCAGATGGATCAAGTGAAGAATGCTGTCAAACAACTCGCTCCCCTCCAAGCTCACTCTGACTTGCTCAAACGATTCCACAAGGTCCTCAAGAGGGCTGTCCTTGAACAAATCCTTCAGGCACGTGGGCAATCGCGTGTCCCCTGCACAAAGCAACGCACAGCTAGTCTGTTACTAATTTGCAGTTGCTTCATCAAGATGACCTTGAAAAAATACAGGGAAATTATATACCGAAAGAGGTGCAAATTAGGCGGCATAGCGAGCATGCATAGCCCCATGAATTGTCAGTCGGAGGGATGTTGCACATTCACAGCCGCTAGTGGCGGCTTACTAAGTACTGTGGCAGCAGTCAGGTCATCCCTAACGATATAGGACCCATGTCTTGATTTGCGTCAAAGTATGGTTCAGAGTCTGCAGTCAATAACAAGTGGTGCGCAGCCGGCGGCATGCATGGCAGGCATGTAGCCTCCTTGGAGCACCTCACTACAGCTAGAATGGTACATGAAATCAGCAAGGCCACTTGACTTCAAACCCTATGGCCATCTGGTGTGTCATAAGCCTGTGAAGGCTGAGTCCACCAGGCGCAATTCAGCTTGACCAGGTGCGCATCATTGTGACCATTCCAATTGACAGTAGGGATAGGGGGGCCAATGATACAACGTATGAACCAGATTACCAGAGCATACCTTCCCAGTTGAATCCCAGCTTCTGCACTGACAGTACGTTGCTGTAGTATAAGAACTTCGAAATCATTGACAGCATTCCCTCAACAATCACCAAGTAATCCATGCGGCATTTTTTGGTCAGGTGCTGTAGAGGTTCATCCTGAGCACAGCGATTGGCTTCTTGAAGCAACCCAGTGCAAACCTCCTGCATCCATCAACATGTGGTGTCACCTTGGGATAGTGAGGGAAAGTGAGGTAGATATTGCAATTTCATGCACAACTACTTGCACAACATTTTAATGCTTCATTTCAAGTCCTCGCGTAACAATTCCCGCCACACGTACCATCACCTTCACATTGCTTGTCATTGTGTGTATAACGTCACAGATGACATCAGGAGGGTCTTCCATTTCCTTGACCATGCCTGTCAAGTACATTATCACCACACAATTCATATGCAATCGGAATTCTTCCAATGTTTGATCACTTGCTCTCATGCTGTGTGTATCCAAATCCTGTTCAAAGTCACCAGGGGCGATGCTGTCCACACTGCAATGTACCACGCAACATCAGAGGGGAAAATGATTTCATTCAAGACTGTGAAACAGTAAGCTCCTGGACAGCAAAATTTGATTTGATGGGTTCCTTGCAGGGCACTGAAATTGTTGTCCATGGATTTTTTGTGGGTGTTATCAACCCTAGCCCACCGCAGCCACTGGGTATGGCCATCGGCCGTAGTCTTCAAGCACATTGCATATTTAGTATGAGTTTGTAAACAAATATATTATGCAGCCATGCACAGCATGAACGCATTAATGCACAGCATGAACGCATTAAGCGTAGCCAGGCCAAGACGCACCATTGCAACAATTGGAGGTAAGCCAGGTGTGTTCTTTTTCCTGTCAGTCGCCTGCGCACAAACAGTGGGTCGTTGTTAACAACATTGCACAGAGCTTGTGTCACAGTAGCATGCGTATCACGCAACGTGGCACCAGGGTGTCTCACGCTCTGATGATTGTATTGTCAGCGGCTGCCAACCAATGTGGTGGAATTGTTGAGAGTTGTCAATTTAAGCGATGTTGTAGGGTTGAAGGTTTCAGGTTTAGTCTTTAGGGACCAAGGGCTCTGAAAACAGCACCTGATCATTTCCCTGCTTGCAGGGTTGCCTGAAATGTTTAGTAGAGAGAGGATGATGACTGGCTCCTTGGCGCAGGCCATGGCCAACGATCCCCAGCCATGCATTGATTTCACATCTGGGCTGCGGTGACGGAAGTCGATGCTGGCCAGCTCAGCAAGTGGGGAGCCGGCCATGCCCCAGGCTTCTTTCCTCAAGCACACAGCTTTGAGCAGCTCGGGATATGGCAGAGTCAGCATCATGAGCAGCGGTTTCTCAGCCACATGCTGCTGGTAGAAGCTGACAAAGTTGCTCAGAAGGGCAGCGCTGACGCTTGGAGTGCCCTCAAGGCGCATGTTCCAGCTCTCCCTGCCTTCATTCACATCGGGTCTGAACAGCAGAAGGGCCTCCTCCAGGTACTGCTGCACTGTTGGCAACTTTAGAAGGAAGAGCGGCAGCAGCTCCAGCAGCAGCTCGTTGCGCCCTATCTTGTTGCTGCCGCGGATTCCCTTCAAGACTGCCACTGTGAGGAATAGTGCTTGTGAGTCTGACAGCTTGGGCGCCTTGCTGCCAGCTGGCAGGTGCAGGTGGGCCTTTAGCTGGTCTGCTGAGTCGGCATAGGGTTGGGCCAGTACCCCCCACAGGTATGGAATCTCCAGGCCCGCATACGGTCCAGACTTTGCGAGTGCGCCGCGGATTGCTGTCTGCATGAACCGCAAACTGTTGTCATCACTGCCCAAGGGCTGCCTGCAGGGGCCAAGGGCAATGCAGCGCGCTGTTGAGTTCTTGCCGGAGGTTTGACACATCTTCATGAAGTTGATGTTGAGGCCATCCAGCTGCGCCTGCTGCTCAGCTTGTAGGGCAGCCCTGCGCTGGGTGTCTGTGGTCCGGCTGCTGGCGCTGGACATGCCCATTGACCCTGTGCGGCTGCTGCCAAACACACCAGACTGCATACTGAGGCTGCTGCGGTACTGGCTCATTTTTGAAGCTACTCAGCGCTGCACAGCATGGGTACTATTTCAGTAGGAGTCAATTGAGACAGACTGTTTAGGGTTTAGGGTTTAACCCTAAACCCTAAACACTGAGTGTGAAATTTGATCAGTGATATGAGACACACATCAAAAGACTGCGCGCATGGAGATAAATTGAAAGTTTTAATGCTATGTACAGAGAAAAAGGGAAAGTGCCGTTTCGATGACATTATGCAACGGCAATGTGGGCACTGCTTGAAGGGCTCCGCTCAGCGCGGCGAGGCAGGTTTGCCCACATCAGTGCAACACCCGGCCATCATGGTGACAGAATGCAAAGAGTTAACTTGGGTTGGTGTACCGTACATGTAACACTGTCAGAGATGGAGCTTGGCGGTAGGTTGCAAGGCAGATACTGTCAAGGCCCACACTTGGTGGCCCCACGCTAGCTCCCCGGGTTTGAACCTGCTGGAGGTCAGTCAAAAGAATTTTCTTACAAGTAGTATATTGGCAAACGATTGCGTGTCAATTCACGCAATGCGTCAATGCACACGATGAGCATTGTCAAGATGCAGGTCATTGATTCAGGCATTCTCACAGCCCTGAGGGATGAGACATGGCCATGCTGGCACAGTGCCACACCGTGCAAGTTAGTGGGCTCAGAATGACCCCAAACACAGCTTCGTTGATTCATGGTGAACTTCAGTGGCCCATCTGAGATGACATGGCATGGCATGAGTCATTGAGTCACCAGTGGTTAACCAGAGCAGGCAGGTGCTTTCAAGCCTTGAAAGCCACTAAGTGGATTTTTGAGTCTCAACCCATTAAGCCTCCAAGATATCGGAAGCAGCTTGATTGAGCACAGTCTGTCCATACCATACTGAGCATATGGAAGCATATACTGAACCTATCAGCCTGTGGGGAACGTCACGAGGTGTCCCCGTGGTGCAAGTATCAGAAGACAACCTATGTAGCAGGGAATAAGGAGGGCTAACATGCTGATAGCAGGTGACTGTGCAGCTACTGATTGGTGTCTGCCGCAGCGTCAGAGAGGGGTGGACAGCAGTGCTGTGATATTTACCTGTGAAACCTACTCCAAGTAGGCACCTGCCTCTGGCTCACTCTGTGGTTGAACCTCCTTCCTCGGTCGGCACAGTTGTTCTCCCCGTCTTGGACTTTCAAAAGGTGTCTAACTTAGTTGGGAAACGGTTGAGATACTATGCGCCACAGCCACTGTTGCTTGCCCTTGTGGGTGACGACTCCTGCCGTTAACCCAAGGAAGGCACCTCTTCACAGTCGGTGACACTTCTAATGCACAGTACACAGCGTGGGACGAAAACCCACAGTACCCACTTGATACTCCTTGTTTTTACCATCTAACAAGCCACACTGATGCGTGGCGCCTAAAATAGTGTAGCCCAAGCGATTTGATCTCAGCGAGTTGGCCACCTCTGCAGACCCTAAACTCTGAGGTGGCACCCTAAACTCTTGACTCAGAGTCATGAGGTGGCAGCCCTGGTGGACCCTCGTATAGCTAGGCCTAGCCAGGTGACTGGGTGCCAGTAATAGTTTTAGTATGTTCGTACTCAATAAAAAGCAATGGACCCGCTCAAATACCATCATGGAGCCTCCAGAAAATAAGGCAATATAGGGGCCACTGGGTCGCACCAGTTGGTGTGATGCGCAGTGCTAAATCAATGAGTGAATGTGGTCAAATCAGGGCAGCTACATTTGCTCCCGATGTGATTTGAAATCCAGATTATCTTGCAAATACAGCTGAACCAGGACTTAATTTAGCACATGCGCATTGCCAGAATCACAATGGCACATAAATTCTGCTCACCATCGGGATGGATGTGGCATGTGCACGGGTAATGTATTTGCTTGGAAAATAACGAAGTAAATCTAGGGACTGCGCACAAAAACCTGAGGGACACAACATGTATTGTTCCACGTACTGTGCAGCCTGTGACTGGCATCCAGAATCTACTTTGAATAAGAAACGTTTCAAAAGCCATGCATCGCAACTGCGTCATTATTACTTGTAACAAGCGTACCAGCCACAAAAGCCAGATCAGCAATTGCACAGCAAGCATATATTCTTGAACAAAACCTTTTATCACGTGATATGTCAAACGGTATGTGTTATGCAAGAGAAGGCAACCTTGCCAACTATTCATTCAGTCAGGAACATATTCATTGCCGCCGCGGATGTCATGACGGTAAACCACAGGGAAGCAACGATGATCAAGGAAATTTGCCAATTCGTTCCAAACAGATCATATTTATAACCCGTGCGGCAATGGTAAAACCACTGGGCCAGGCGCTTACAGTAAAATCGGTAGTATTTGATACGCCACACACATGACACATGCGATATCATCATTGCCAACTACGGCCAAATTAGCACCGCTGTCCACTTGGCCGACAGTGCCGTACATGGCGGCACCCCATAGAGCACGCTAGCAAGCAGGGTGCCAACAAGCATGTTGGCAAACAGGCTGCCAGCAACCAAACTGGCGAGGGCATCGTCAGTGAGCGTCCATGCTGCTGCTGCTGCTAGTGCGCACGCTGGGTGGATGACTGGTTGGGAGCCTCCGCCCTGGGTGCCTTGTTCCCTCTTGCCTTCAGCTTGTCTTCCCGCTCCTTCTCCTTCACGGTGCGGGCGGCCTGGCGCTGCAGGTACTGCTTGGCATCGATCTCGGCCCACATCCTGACTGTTTCAGGGTCATCCTGCAACACACGGAGCAGTTGTCAGGTCGATGATGCTATCTACAGCATTTGGCACCCGATGCTGGTGCATACATGGGGACTATGTTGGACAGCTGCCGAGCGGTAGGTGCCCACATGCACGACACAGTGCATGCTGTAGCCAGCGCTCACCTTCAGCAGGAAGGACAGGAGGTAGAGCGCCACGGCCAAAACAGCTAGTTGCACTGGGGGATGATCCCAGGCGCACTGCCAGCTCAGCGCGTTGCAGCTGTTGTCAGTGGCATCGGTGGGGTTGCTTGGGATCACAATGGGTGACTGCTCAGACTTGCCAAACGAGCTCCATGATTTATCTGCGTAATGGCAACACCACAAAGGTTAGAAAGGTGCTCTGGTGTAAAAGCAATGGTGCGGGGTTGGTGGAGGTGGCCATGGGCAGAGGGATGGTGTGACATTGACTGGGGTGCATGCGTGCATTTGCTGCAAAGCTGTGCCAAAGCTGTGCCAAAGCTATGCATCTGAGCTGGAATTAAAAATAAATTGCATGCATGCATACATGCTCAAATTATATAAATGCATTGGTACATGTTATTTGCTGAGCTAGTCCAGGGGTAAGAAAGCGATTGCATGCTGTTTAATGTATTAAAAGTACATGTTGCGTACCGTAGGTGCACTTGTACATCACAAAGGCCATGGATGCATATCCCGCCAAAAGCATCGCCATCGGCAGCAGCACTTGGAACGTGTAGGCACCGGCACTGTAGGGAATACCCTTGTCCAGCCACTCGTTGACTGGCCTGGGTGCACTACCCCTTGGTGTGCCAGTCTGTGGCTGGCAGGCGAGGCAGGTGGCAGTGATAGGGATTTGCTGTGAGGAGTGCTTAGCCTTGCGCTTCGAGTTTCGTGTTGCCTTGCGCTCAGCCTCAAGCTCGGCCTTGAGCACAGCCCGCATTGTGAGCGTCGAGCTCCCTCCTGGCAAAATTGCCCTCACCCTGCAAAACAACGCAGCAGGGTGTCAGATTGGCCGTCGAGACAGTCTCCAGCGCATGGCACGTGATGTTATGCTGATGCGTGCACACATGTGGGCTGCGTGGACTGGCATCATGCAGCCATTTGCATTGACAGGCATTGCCTGGCACAGGTACAGGCTATGGGAGCACTCACCCAGACAAGCTTCCCACACAGGAAGAAGGCCAAAGAAGTCATGACAACCATGACGCGCTTCTGAAAGATGTTGTGGGCGGCCCACCATTCCATGAAAACCTCCTCCCTTGACTTTGTGGTGGTGAAAACCTTGGCGTAGTCCACTAGTGGGAGTGTCTGGGTGAGCGAGCTGCCGTTGTTGAAGAACAGGTTGACATGCAGCTCGCCGCTGGACCCAAGGTAGTCCACGCTCACATCGCCAGCCTGAGAGGGGAGGGAGGAGCAGCAGCGGGTGAGGGGACAGTCAAGTGGAGGCGGGACTTGTGCAGGATCCCTTTTTTTGGGGTTTAGCAACTAGGGTTTAGGGTATTTAGGGTCATAAACAAGGGGGCAGGAAGGGGTTTGTGCAGGGTTTAGGGTCAAAACAAGGGAGGTAGCCAGGGAGGACTTTATATTTGAAGAAGTGGTGAGAACGACAGTTCAGGCAAAGGCGCAGGCAGTCTATTGGTTCATGACCCTAGATAACCATAGTAGGGTCCCTGTACAAACAGCGTTTTCTTGCTTGCGGCCATTTACATCTGTTTTTAGTGGCAGAGAGTAGACTAGCTGCGTGAGGTTGATCCAGCTGGGCATCTTGGCGGCCCACAGCACGTCGTACATGGCCTCCAGCACTTCTTCTCCACTCATGTGGTAGGCACTGGGCATGGAGGTATCGCCCTCAGGGGCGGGGGAGGGCACGCCTTGCAGGTTGGCGTTGGGGTTGATGTGGAAGGAAATGTCGCAGACTGATACGTTGTTGCCGTCTGCAGTGATGGTGATGTGGGTCCCCTTGCCCTGGCAGGGGATGAACATGCGGATGCCGGCGGGGATGGAAATGTCCTGCGCAAGGGAAGGAAAGGTGGGAGTCAGCTTCTGATAAGCAGTGTAGAGTATGGTAAGAATGGCAAGGGTTTGTAAGGGCCTGGCAACAAGCATAGTCATGATTGAAACAGGTTGACTGAACGCATGACCTTGCAGACAGCTTGGTCAAATTTGGGACATCAGCAGCAGTCACTAAAGACCCTCGCGAGGGTTTAGAGCTGCCTCTTACCTGTGCGCAGACTGTGTTGAACCTCCCCCTCTCGACGGTGTCATAGCCCAAGGAGATGGTGGCGTGGGAAATGCCGCCGCTCAGTATCTCTATGGCAGACAGGGCGGTGGCTCGGGGCTGCACAAGGGGTGGGGGAGGGTCAGCAATAGGCCATGGCAGGTCACGATTAACTGCATCAACCAGATGGAAACAGCCTGTAACAAGTACCTACCAGCTGCATGGCCCAGTACTGCGTGCCGTTGGTCCGGGTGGAGGCGCAGGTCTCGCAGCTGTTGTCCAGTGCCTTGAAGGGGTTGTTGAACCCAACGATGGAGACTGGGCTGACCCACGGTACAGGTTCGCGGCGTCACCTGCAATAAGGTAGCAGCACAGATGTTCAGGAGTATGGGTTTTGGCTTGAAAGCAGTCCTGAGAGATTGGTGGAGGTGGGCGTGGGCACATAGCAAATGGGTGTCGACGTGTGAGAAGCGATATGCATGCATGCATGTTGTGTGAAGCTGGGTCGATCCGGGCGAACGTCCTGGGATCAACACCATGCACACTCACACACAAACGTTGCAGGGTAACGTCTGTCCTGGTTGCTTACCACAAGTGTCGCTGTATACTTCACGGACGCCTTGGGGTGCCTCCCTGGCGAGGAACCACACGCTCAGGGCCAAGACAATCGCGAGTGGCAGCAGCTCTAGAACCCGCCTTGTTGCGAAACACCAGCCTGGATTATTGCACTGGATCACACCACAAATTCCATGGGCACTACTAAGGTCCCTGTGTCCAACCCATAACAGGCATAAGTACATGAACCCTAAACCCTAAACCCATACAGTATGCATCATACTGATGTTGTTCCCGTGCTTGGTACCGCACTTCAGCACATGCACCATCACGCATTTCCTCTCAGCAAAATGCCTCTCCCGACCCTCAAATGCAATCTCCACAACAGGATGAAGGCCAACACCCTCCACACCCACAGCAACGATAAACCCCACACTAGGGTTTTTCCAAGGCGACACGCACCTGTACATGTGAACCCTTCCAGCTGTTCAGGGTTTAGGGTTTAGAGTTTTGCCTAAAAACCACATTCACCTGAACACGTGAACCCTTCCAGCGCGTGCCCCAACACCAGGGCAGAAGCGAACTCATTCAGCGCTGTAAATGACGGACTGTCCAGCGACATGACAGTTTCCAGATTGTCCACAGCAAACCTGCATCGCCCGCTGAACATGGCTGCCAGTGCTCGGAAACCCCCATTGCGCCACATCGCAGGTGCGGCCAAGGGGGTGCGGTGGGTGGGTTGGCCCACACAAGTAACCAGGAAGGCATTGTGCGCGCCGAGGGGCCCTATGGCACGATCAGGGAGTGCCTGGTCAATGTAAATCCAGGTACATAAATTACCCAAATCCACGTTCAGGGACAAGAAGAGGGGTTTAGCGCGACAAGATTGGGCGTGTTTTGTGTGCATGTGACACAGTAGGAGAGTGTTGGCTGTACAAGTGGGCACATGAGGAACGCACAGCTACAATGCAATGATGGCTGTGCCACGCGCTGCATAAGGTTGGCAGTCTGGTGTTACCAGTCATGATTGGCCATCATCACCAACAGGATGCAGGTGCTAACCCATTCCTTCATGAACCCTGGCTAACAAGTATGCACGTAGTGGCCCAACCATCCCTTCCATCAATCAACTTATGAACGATACAGTTGAGTCTGCACTATCAATGTTTGCGACTTCATGCACATGGCACAGTAATCATGTTGTATTGTACAAATTGGGCAATGCATTTTCAGACCTCTCCTTCACCTAGTTTGGATGCATTTGCGTTCACAGCGAGCACTCAGTCACCAACTTGCACCATCATCACATGTTAGTAACCTTCTAACATATTCTAAGCCTTGTCATGACTGTTCAGAATGGTTCGTCCTGATCTTCGTCATGCATGTGCATCCAAACCGTCCTAAACGCATCAGCAGAGGGCTGTTCCCTCCTGTCCAATGCATATGCTGGAGCAGCCAACCATTGCATGCCAAGGCGCAAGAGCTTTGGTTGTTCAGTGACTCGTCGTGCTAGATACCATATCATTATCTGACTAACCTCTGCCTGTGCGTTGGCACATTCACTCACCTAATTCAATGGCGATTTGATCCATCTGATATACCATTGCTGCCATCAGCGCACTTTCGGCAAGGGCAATAATTGCTTGCAGGGGCTGCAGCCCATTGAAAACATCTGAAAGCAGCAAGTACCACCAGAAGTTGTCGTCCAATACCTCCCTTGCCAGTGCATTGCACAGCTCTAGATTGGCAGCTTTCTACAACAGGAGGAAGAAATGTTTTAGCAAGGCTTTGTTGCTATGATGAATAACCTAAGAGAGGGTATGGATGGCTCCCAGCTGGCAGTGTGCAGAAGCACTTGGTTGTGGTAAGGTGTCTGTGCAATGAAAGTGGTGATGATACGTGTGCACCAAGTCTTCGTGGATGGCGTCACCCTATGCAAGGGTTCTGCATGCCCAACACCCTACAGGCTAAATATAAACTGCAGCTTGGGTCTGGGATATCAGCAAGTTGACATATTCATGACCAAATTGTAGGTAAGGGACGGCAGCAGCACACCGTGGTAGTAAAAATCCTAACCAGGGTTTAGGAGCGAAGCCGGTGGCCCTACTTGTTATGCCCTTGGCGTGCAGGTACACAGATGGGAACTTTGGCACCAGATGTTGGGCAACAGCGCGGCATTGTGTCCCGTTACCTCAGCGAAAAGGTGCGCACACAGGTACTTGGCGACGCGATCCGAGCTCTCCTTCAAGCCACCAAAGTTGCCAGCGGCCAGGTGCGTGGTGCACTCCTCCTCCCACCTGTGCAATGAACTTGTACACCCCTGGGAACCTGTCGCGTGAGCGGGCGGGAGCTGCGGGGAGGGACACAGGACGGGTTGAGCACCCTGACAAGGGTTTTCAATTGCACTGGATGGGATGGAGATACCCTGCGTGCCAGCGACCCCAAACACTGTTGTGCAATGTCTGTCATGCATAAGGGATTGCAGTGTGCGGGCGAAAGGGTCTGCACCGCAAGGACTGTTTAGGGTTTAGGGTTTTACCCACCTCTGGTGGCTTGCTGCGTGGCGGCTCTTGTCCCCCTTCCAGTGCTGCTGCTGCTGCTGCTGGCTGAGGACGTATTATGTAGGGAGCGGATGTCTGTGCCTGTGCTGTGTTGGCGCTGGTGGCGGTGCCGGTGCTGGTGCTGGTAGGGGGAGCTTGAGCAGTGTCCTGAATGCAGGGGTACAACAAACTCAGGGCACACTCGGATATCGTGTGCAACTGCTGCAGATGCACGTGATGCCGCATCAGCACCGCGGGGGAAGGGTTGTGACAGGGAGGTATGCAGTGTTGAAGATGCATGCATGCATATTGTGCTATTTAGCACGATGCATATGCAGTGTGCAGGTCTGTCCGTCCGTCCACCTGCGGCTCACTGCCTAATAGTTAAATGCACTCATACCCACCGATAAGACTGCAACTGCCTGCTCCGCTTGACTGCATGCATGCGTTTGTCTTTCAACCATTACGCATGCATGTACGCGCACCCACCTGGGTGGCCAGCCGCTCCTCCCACTCCCGGCACAGCTCCACCAGCTCCTGCCTTTCCAGGCAATCACGGGAGTCGATGTGGTTGGAGGCGAGGTACGACTTGAGCTGGCGTGCGGACTGTGACATTCAGGCGGTGCCTTGAACCGTGTCCATGCGTGCGAACTGAGACAAGCTTTAAGTGGCAGTGTGGTGCTGGTCCTCAGGCGTCACCTCAGGCTTTAGGGAAGGCCTTGGTGCCAATATGCCTATCCGTGCGGAGGCTGGTCGTTAACGACCAAAAAAGGGTTGGTAGCACCTTTATGTTTAAATCACGGGAGTAGTTTTGCATGCATGCCAAAAACTTAAGTAAAACGAAAGGGTTGAGCGTTGCAGTATTTAAGTAGTTGCATACCCCTAGACATACCTTCTACGTCTCCTGACTGTTCTCTACTTGTTTGCTGACGTTGTTGTCTACTTTTGAAAGCCTGAAGCAGCATGATGACACTGCCCACCTGTTACGTCAGTAGTCTTTTGGGATGTAATGGTTTGCCATAAGCGGAAGTGATTGTAAAAGCTTGTTTGTTGCACTCTTTGTGTCCCATAGCGGCGTGCCATGGCGGGAGACTCAGCCAGTGCGTTTGACGAGTTGCTAGCCAGAACACAGGTACATTGGAGCAGTGGAAAAATGGTTCTGTCACCATTGCATGTGGTGGCTCGTTGGTGTGTGATGTTAACGCAACTGGTTGCCGCATGGTAGCTGTACGGGGCACTGTTTGGGGTGTTTCTGTATGTAAGCGTATGCATGCATATAAGTAGGTGTTGCATATGCATGCATACCGGTACGTGCTAGGCACAGGCTTTGCAACCCAAGCAGGGACGCAGGGCCGATTTACGTTAGTACAAGGAGTAGTGTTCACGCTATTGCACCTTGGCGCCTCCAACTGATTGTTGCCTTTCAGTCCATTTTCCATACTAGGGCCCCCAAACCAGGGTGCAGTGTCTGCCAGGATAGTACCAGGCGCCTTTGTCTCTTGCATGCTTACAAAGTAGGCTATAGAATTACCACGTTCAAAGAGTACCCAACCTGGCATCGGGACGTGGTGATTCGAACTGTGGAGGTTGCGCCACATGGCAGGAGCCAGGACCAACTCCCGGTGGGTCACTGCCGCAGTGATGCACACAGATGCACTGTACAGCACTTCAATACATTTGATTTGACACAATCATATCACCTTCCACTGCAGGCGGCAGTGGATGAGGCCATCCGGCAAGATGGCAGCGCGGCAGAGGTGGCCGCACTGGTGGCGCGGGCAGTGACCTCAGCTGCAGCACCAGGCGCGGTGCGTGTGCCCCAACACCACTATACAATTCCCCACAGAAGGCTCTCCTTCCCCCACAGCAACTGCCATATTTCATTCCTAGCCCAAATTGAGCCCACGCAAAGTGTTGCGTGCCAACGCCCACATCCTGCCCACACTGGAAACCCACTGGCAGCTCAAGCCACCTACCCTGCACCTCTCACTCCCTGGTAAACGGCCATGTGCTCACTCATCCTCCATCCTCCCCCCTCCCTACAGCAGCCCCCTGCTACCCGCACGCTATCGGCAGAGGACCGCACGCTCCTTGAGCAGGCGACACGTGGCGCGCTGCTGGCGCTGCTCACCGCGGCCGCCGAAAGCGCGACCCCTGTCATGCAGTTCACGCAAGCGGAGGGGGGGCCTGCGGCGGTGCCGCACCTGCTGGATGCGGTGCTGCACCTGTGCGACACCCGGCAGCTGGATGCAAGTGCGTATCCTAGGGTTTGACTAGGGTTTCTGCGGCGGGGCGCAGCAACCCTGGGGGAGTGGGGTCGAGTTATGCGATGGGGTTTAACCTTAAATATGTTGCATGGTCATGCAATTCTTGAGCGATGTACATGTGTACACTGTGATCCCGGTTTGATAAAAACAGCATGATCTGCGTGCACCTGTGCCCACCCAGCCCAGTGTGCATGCAAACAGCGCACTTCCAGGATGGCAATTATTAAGTGAACAAAGGAATAGGTAATGACTCCGGTTATGAGAAACAGACAAACGAAAATTGGAATGGAAAGCCCGCCGCACGCTCCTGGAACCATGATTTACCTCGGGGCAGGCCGGTAGCGATGTGTGAGTGACAGTGCCTCTCACAACCCCTCCCCGTTTCAGGTCATGTATTCCTCCTCCTGGAAGACGTGGTGGAGACCTCCCCAGTCTCCCAGGCTGAGGAGGTATTCTCCTACCTTGAGACCAACACACCCGCGCTGCGCCGCTCTCCGCTGTTTGACAGGGGCAAGTTCTCAATCCTGCGCACATGCAACCTGCTGCTGAGGTGCGGTGCCCTTATCTGAAGACCCTAAACCCTAACCCTAAACCGTAAACAGTCCTGCGCACATGCAACCTGCTGCTGAGGTGCGGTGCGCTAAAAATTACAAACCTTAATCCTAAACTTTAAACCCTAAACAGTTTTGCATCCTGCGTGCCTGCAACCTGCTGCTAAGGTGCGATGCTCTAAACTAATGTCCCTAAACCCTTAAATCAGCTCTTCATCCTGTGTACAGGCAAGCTGCTGTTGGTGTGCGGGGCAGGACCCTAATTCGAAACCCTAACATATGATAATCCTGTGCGTATGCAAACAGCTGCCGAGGTGAGGGGCAGGGGCTGTGCTAAAGTCACCCTATAGCATACTGATAGGGATGGCGGCATTGCTTACTCAATGCTGATTGTAATGCTGATAGGTTTACCGCACCAAGAATGCGTGGCCACTGAACCCTTACGGCGGGCTTGCTATGTACGCTGAGCCAACTCTTGGGGGTAATGCACTGCCATGTATCCCCAAAAACCACTACACGGCACCCCTTGAACGAGAAGTGCAGCAACTTTAGCCACATCCTTCAACCTCCCCTTGACAAATTGTCTGCCTCCCCACAGGCGGCTGTCCAAATCCAGCCAGGGCGACCTGTGCGGCCGCATCCTCATCTTCCAGGCCAAGTTCTTCCCGCTGGACGAGCGCTCGGGCCTCAACATCACCAGCAGCTTCAACACAGAGAACGTCACGCTGTTTGAGGAGGTGCCGGAGGTAGGGTTGCAAGGGTCAAAGAGGTGTAGAGGCAGGGTTTTGATTGGTAGAGGTGTATGAAAAGAGAGGTTTGACATGGTTTGACAAGCTTTGGCTGACGAACATGCCTTTTACAAATATACAGAAGCATGTGCAGCAGTGTTGACCTGGCAAAGAAGCCCTTCTGCAAATGCACGTTCTTTCTTACCCAAACTTTTGCAGGACTTACAGACCAACGGCACAAGGCTGGAGCAGCATCCTCACATGCCCGCATCATGCAATTGTTGCGTGCTTTCTTACAACCCCACACTTGTGTCTCTCATCTTCAGGGGACGCAAGACAGCGAGGGCGAGCCGGTGGACGCTGCCTTCTACAAGCTTTTCTGGGGATTGCAGGCCTTTTTTTCAAACCCCACAGTGGCGCTGCAGCCCGGGAAGTGGGGCGGCTTGGTGTCAGACATCAAAGCAGTGCTGGGCCGCTTTGGCACCACCCCCATCACGGTCAAGGGGTGCACGCTATCTGCTACAGGTGGGTATGAAATGGGCTCACCCACAGTCTATTCCTTAGGTTTCAGGTCGAAGTTTTACTATAAATGCAGACCCTTGCGTAGGTACCATCAATGCAGAGCCTTGCGTGGGTAGCAAAATAGGCCCTTAAAAAATCCGGCATGCATGCATGGAATGCAAGGCGTCTCCTCTTCACATGTGATTAGACCAGTTGCTGTCTCAACTGCTTTTTGGTCAGACCTTTCTCCGTGGCAGTGCTGGCCTTGTGCGTCCTTCTTGTAACTAAGCCCAAGTGAGAGGGGTGAAGGTACTACCAAAAACAAATTTTCATGGCGGGCATGCAGAATACCCACGACCACCACTTCCAACCCTCGCGCAGGCCCCTCCACCTCCTCCTCCACCGCACCCCCCATCACCGACGGCGAGATTGGTGTCAAGTACCTGACCAGCGCCACAGTGCTTGGGCTGCAGCTGCGCGACGCCGCGTTCAGGCGCCAGTGGCTGGTCCAGGCCGCGCTGCTGCTGCACTTTGTGGCGCACCCCAACAAGGTGGTGGGGCCGCGGGCGGCCAAGGAGCCGCTCAAGCCCAAGCAGCTGGCGGACCTCCAGGTGGGAAATTTGTTGAATGAAAATGAATGAACTGAAGTAAAGATTTAAGGATATAATCGTAGAAGGAGCCGCTCAAGCCCAAGCAGCTGGCGGACCTCCAGGTGGGAAATACGCTGAATGATAATGAATAAATTAAGTTGGAATATATTTACAGGTTCAGTTATGTTAAGCAGCTAGCGGACCTCCAGGTGGGTGAAGGGTGTTGCGAATGGTTCCCAATGCTGTTATTACACGCGTACCGGCAACAAAGCCAGATCAGCAATCAGCCTTGCACAAGCATGCGCCACCCGTCCCTATCCTGGCATTGCTTGTACCATTTTGTGATGTTTCTCGCCTGCAAGTCCTTAGTGACGAGAGCAGCCCATGTGGCCCTGGGTGCTCCCCTAGACCGCTTCCCAACCAGCTGCCCAAACACCATACGCTTCACAAATGCTGTGAGCTATAGAAAACCCCCAAGACTATCCTTCACGACCCTTTGGAACCCCACCATGGGCCCTCATGAGGCGATTCACCCTCCTGAGGCACCCTGCCACAACCCTGCGCTAGCATTTGGCAACCCTTGATGAGGGCACCCTTCCAGGACCCTCCCCGCTGACCCCCCCATGTCATACACCACCCTTGTCAACCCTACGCAGGAGCTGCAGGAGGCAGTTTTTTCCAACCTGGAGCGAGTCCCGGAGGAGGGTCCCCAGTTTGCCTCTGCCGTGCGCACTCTGCTGGTGCGGGAGACCGCCTGGGTGGGGTGGAAGAAGGAGCAGTGCAAGAGCTTTGAGAGGCCCCCGTATGTGCCGCCGGAGCCCAAGCAAGGTGGGGGGGTGGGGGCTGTGGGTGGGTGGGAGCGGGGGTAGGGGGCTTGCGGGGCATGGCTGTGCGGGTGAGTGAGGCAGGGTCTTGGTGTGGTGGGTGTGGGTGTGCGTACAGGGGTGCCGTAATATGGTGTTTAGGGGTTTGCGCTGGGTGAGAGTGGGATTTGGGCTGCATGGCATGACCAATATGCAGCCCCCAACAAATAAGGGGAAGTCAGTCAGTACCAGGGACGCCGACGTCAAGCAGGGCAGCACATTAGCAGCCTGCGTACGCCAATGCTGCTGCCGAGACCCTGGCATTGTTTCCCCCCACACCTCCTATACACCACATCCCCACCCTGCAGCCAAGGCCGCTGCGCCCTCCTCATCCAAGCGCGCCTCCTTCCTCCCAGAGGGGGGTGTGCGGTTAGGCACCCCCGCATTGGACCGTCTGTGGAATCTGACTGAGGACAACACGGGGGGCCTATCTGCCGACTCCCGAGAGCACGCCTCGGACCTGCATGACTTCCTGCGCCCTGTGATCAACGGCATGGAGGAGGGCGTGCCTGAGGAAGAGAAGGTGCGGGAGGGGTAGGGTTTTGGATTGTGGCTGATTAGGGTAATGCATGGAGGAGGGCATGCCGGGGCAAGAGAATGTTAGGGTCTGGGGCTGCGGGTCCCTGGCAGCACTCGGCACGTGGCTGCAGCCCGGCTGCACCAAGCCCTCTAGAAAGCTGAGCCCATGACCCAGTGCATGGTCAACCCACCCCTTGTCCGAATCCTGCCCTGAACCTTTTCAAACTCAATACCTCGTACAACACCGCCCAAACCATGCCCCACCCCGCATACAGGCCCAGCGCAACCCCATGTACAGCTGGAAGGCGCGCCGCTTGCTGGCGCGGCACAGCCTCAAGATCTATGCGCAGGATGAGATCTGTGCGGCAGGTGGGTGGGTGGATAGGGTAAATATAAGGGTTGTCGCTGAGGGCAGGTGAAATTTCGGTATATGTTACCGGTGTTCTTTTGTGTGGCGTATATGCGTGTGTACCTCAGCCATTACTAGCAGCCGCAATTGTTATGGCGCCTGTGATCACTTCACTTCAGCCATGTATGTGGCGAGTTTAGGACGTTGAATCTATACAGTTCCCACAGCTGCCTGGCGCGGTTTTGGCACCATGTGCCTTTGCCCTGTACCTTGTAACCATGCGCCCTCCCCCCCTCACATTTACCCCGCATTCCCCCCCTTGCAGGTGACCTTGAGGAGGCTGTGCGGAGGGTGTTCCCAGAGGACGTGGCACACCTGCCCCCGCCAGCACCAAAACCCTCGGCAAAGGCGCCAAACCCTAAGGACAAGGCCAAGGGGGCAGGCGAGGACGGCATGTCTGAGGGGGCGGCGCAGCGCATCTCAGGTAAAAACCCTAAGCCTGACCCTAAACTGCATGCAAGTGAAGCAACATGCTGGCTGGTTGTTGTGTGCTGGTTTGTGGGATGATGTGCCGATGTTGCTGGTGCCTTTGTGCCGGTGTGGAGCACTAAATAAGCCATTGTGTTGTTGGGTGTTATGCAAGGTATGGCGCATTAGGAGTCTGCACCTCGATCCCATGTTATCCTTCCTGTGGCCATATTTGTGGATCAGCAAGTGCATGATGCGGGGAAAGACTAAACTTTGATCCCTCATGTTGCCGCATAGTGGTGGCATCGATCATGATCCCGCATCATTTTTCATCCCACTCTTACTGTGATCCTGATTGACTGTGCAGGCACCGATGCGCCTACTGGCGCTGAAGCGAGTGAGGCAGGGGAAGCAGGAGAGATCCGATCAGGAGGGGACCGCACCCCACCAGTGGCCAATGGGAATGCAACGCCCCCTGGCGACGTGGCCCAGCAGTCCCTACAGGGGGAGGATGGAAAGGGGGCACCAAGGGAGGGGGCCAGTGGCGGGGAGCAGGCAGCGGAGGAGAATGGTGCAGTGCCCATGGAGGAAGGGGAGGTTGGGGAGGAGGGGGAGGAGGGGAGGGAGGGTGCAGGGGAGGGTTCGGCAGGGAAAGCGCAGGAGGGGAGGGAAGGGGCAGGGGAGGCAGCTGTGGATGATCTGAAACCAGGCACAGGCGAGGAAAAAGATGCACCACAGCCTGTGCAAGCAGCTGACGGGGGTGAGGGCAAAAGTAAGCAACAAGAGGGGGCACTTGAAGCAACGCAGAAGGAGGGAGCAGGGGGTGAGTCATCAGCAGCTGCGCAAGATAAACCTAGTGCTGCGGCAAGCAAGGCGGGGAAGAAATCTCCTCCAAAAGTGAAGCAGCCAGTCGCTGGGGAGGAAGTCAGGGGGAAGAAGTCTGATGATGGCGACAAAACGGGGAAGCAATTGCCTGAAGCTGCCGCCAAGGTGAAGGCGCCACCCGAACCCAAATGGAAGGAAGCAGCTGGAGAGACCAAACCTGCAGCCAAGTCACCACCCGAACCCAAAGGGAAGGAGGCACCCGCAGAGACCAAACCCGCAGCCAAGGCGCCACCTGTCAAGCCAGCTGCTGCCAGGGGGGGTAAGACAGCGCCAAAGCCAGCGGGAAGGGCTGCACCCAAGCGGAGCGCTGAGGCTGAGGCGCCAGCTCAGCCGCCCGCCAAGGCTGCCAAAAAGGATGAGGCAACAGGGACAGGGGGGCGGGGCGGGGCCAGTGGGGGTGGCCGCAGTAGGCACACGCCGGTGCCCCCTCCCCCTCCCAGGGGGACGTCGACAAGGGGCAAGGGGGGCGGGACACGGCGGTGACATAAGCTGCCAGGGGGATGGGTTGGAATTATGTGGTGCGGCACCGCTGGGGTGTGTCAGCTCAGCCGCGCAAGGTAGCTGCAACCAGCTGGTGGTGGTGTGGGGTGGGAGGCAATGCCATGATAAGCCAGCTGCATGACCAGGGCGTGGACTGGGCTGGGACAGTCTTTGCGCTAGGGAGGAATGGTTTCCTCACCTCAATCTTACTATGCAGGCTCCAATGACCGCAGTGATGCCTGTTTCGGCGTTAGAAGCCATTTTTTATCTGGCCGCTACCCGGGTTGTGTCACCCAGTCTTGTCAAGTATACTTGGTTGGTGACCTTCCAGATGTAAGAAATGGCTTTGCTGTTGTGGAAACATTGTTTGCAGGAATGTGCAGCCTACCACAGCCGATAGCAAGGTGCATCCCGAGACTGCAAGGTTTTTATCTGGATCATCGAATATCAGTTTGGATATTTTCTTGTCAGCCCTGTCTAGCGCATTGCCTACACAGGCTGGCAGACTCTCAAAGGGCATCAACATTGCAGTGAGTCCACTTTAAATAAGGCAGAATCACCAGCAAAAATTCATGCCCCTCCAAAAGTATTCCCATAAACCGTCCACTCGTCCCTGGGATGTCCTTGCATCCATTGCTGGGATAGAGCTCGAAGCGCGTTCCTGCGTGTCAAAATCGGGTACCAGCTCTGGAACCATGAAAGCGAGCTTGCACACCCTATATAAGCAGCAGTTCGCTGCTACTCTTGTCATCCTCAACACATGATCTTTCAAGACGCCTCAGCTCCCCTCGTATACACTCTGGACAACCTGTTGCCACAACTGCTGGTATATATCGCCCAACGAAGCCTCAAGTGAACTACCGTAGTCTGCACTCACAGGACCCACATCGTCCTCCTGTGTTCACTGCGCAGTGAGGAAGAAGGTAAGTCTCCTTTTCGTCGAATGTGTCCGTTTGTGATCCGTAT
Source organism: Heterotrichella gracilis (assembly GCA_032358255.1). Taxonomy (NCBI): domain Eukaryota; class Xanthophyceae; order Tribonematales; family Xanthonemataceae; genus Heterotrichella; species Heterotrichella gracilis. Next base: position 3,382 of record JAULBX010019965.1, on the reverse strand, counting down.
TCCCACGTAGCCGGAGTTCTGTCTTCCAAGGCGGGGCACATGCTGTCCGCATTGCTGTTGGTGCGATAGCGAGACACTGCAGCGCAGTTACGAGCGCCCAGGTTGTTTAAGCCTAAGACAGGCATTTTAAACACGTGGGTTCCATATAAAGCACGTTTCCGACCTTGATTTGTGGGCAATGCAAGAGGTTAGGCCATTCCTGTGTCAGATCACTTTGCAAATGTGTGGTTTCGATGCATGCATGCATATGATCACGCGTTTGTGTAGGTTGTTCCTCTATACAACCTGAACCCACACGCGACGCCTCTCCAGGAAAACAGCTTCAAGCTTGAGAAGGTGGAAGGTACCAACTCGGCAACAATGCAGAGCTCTTACCGAGCGGCGCTGCTGCAACTGGCCATGCTTTTGGTGGCCATTCACTTCGCCATCGCCGGTACAGACAGCGCTGTCTATGAACTCAACCAAGTGTACAACTACACCTGCGGTAAGTCACACGCTCGAAATAATGAATGGGAGTATAGAAACCCTTGATCAGCTCTCGGTACCACCACATTACCACTTGGGTACTTTAGCAGCCATCGTTTCGGAGTGGCACAGCTGTTCACAGCTACAACCCTCCATTGTAGCAAGCGGGTACCCACACAACCGTTGCCGCCGCCCACTTCCACCAACCCCATACCTATTGTTTTCATATCTTCTGCTGTTTCGTTGCGCAGGCAGTGCAGAAAAGGTGTACAGCGGACCGAGCCAGTGGTCCATGATGGGACTGAATCCCCCCTACCAGCTCAAGAGTGTCGACAGCTGCGAGACCTGCGCCTCCACCCAGGCCAACAGCACGCAATACTGGACCATGAAACTGGTAGGGACTCGAAGTTGACCTATTGCTACAGAGTTGACGTGACCCACCTGCACATGCCTTGGCTCCAGGAGTACCAGGAGAGACTACATGCTGCAAGTGAATGCTCACTGTCAAGGTTAATAAAAACACCCCTTTCCCCCTGCAGTGCCCACCACTAACCCTCTTTCACCCCTGCCCCATTTACAGCCCAACGCCACCGCCTTGTACGCCATAGAGATATTGAGCGGTGGCATCTCTCGTGCCACCATCTACATTGGCTACCAATCCACCAACGGGGGCCTGTTCAACCCAGCCTGCGCACAGGTAAGGGGAGGCAATACCTACTAGCTACGATGTAACATTACTCACTCTGTCCTCTCTGTCTTCTTGCAACTACATACATGAACCAACACAATACACATTCTAATTGTTTGTGTTTGCGGAAAGGGTAACAAAACCCTATCGCAAACCCTAGACTCGACTCTACCTTCCCCACACACCTGAACGCTTTCCCCAAACCCCTGCCACAGGACATTTCCATCCCCGCCGGCAAGCACAGAATCGTCCCCTGCAATGGCCAGGGCACGCACCTCACCATCGCAGCTGCCAGCCACGCAGTGTGGTGGTGTGCGACATTGCCCTCCACACAAACCCCAGCGTCACCCCAGACCCTTCCTCCGCCCATGAGCATGTGGATAATGATGAATGGGTGGACAGCAACCACCGCATGACCTATGATGAGGTTGTGGCCATGTCTGACCTGCTGCTGTCAGCCATATATGATGTGCTGGCATCTGCCAGAATGCCCAGCTGGGTCAACCTCACGGCGATCAAAGATCCATGACGCTGGTCCCCGCCTCTGGCGCTAGGGTACGTGGCCGCTCGGTGCAAACCCTGACCCCTAAATTTTGAACCCTGACGTCCATCTATGGCAAGATACTTACATAATCTATGCTAGCAAGCGCTTGGTCGCCGCCAGTGTCATTTGGCATACCCTAAACCCTAAGCATGAACACGCCTGTGTGTCAACCTGGTCCACATTGTACCTGACCCTACCTCCTCTTGTAGCTTGTGGACCTGACGGTCAACTACATCAGGTTCCGTGGCGAGCTGGAGGCCGGCCTGTACTACAGCGACGGCACCTCGCGCATCCTGACACTTGCCCTGGGCCACTTTTCCAATGCCCACCGCCCCGCTCAGGTGCACCCACGGCGGGCTGCACATGGGCCGGTGCTGGTCACTGTCCCCTTGCACGTGCTGGCAGGTGAGGGGGCAAATCAATCACCACTGCTACCGTGCTGTGCTGAAATGCTGTTTACTTGACAACGCTATGCTATGCAGGGTTGAGAGAGGAGGTGGAGAAGATGGGTGCAGCTGCATCCCCTTCACGGCGCGCAATGCCCAAGCTGCTGTCCTATCTGTCTGTCGTGGTGGTCCAAGATGCCCTGGAGCTGGCTGAGCGTTTCCCTGACAACCCAGTGCATGCAATGCTTCTGGATGATGACAATTTCATGTGAGTAGATTGTTATTAGTACGTGAATGGCCTATGTGTCAATCATGCATGCACCCGCAACCCGCAAACATGTAACCATGCACCCGCAAATTAAACCATCCATATTGCTCATTGATGTCCATCATGCAGGGAACTGCTCGCATGGTACAAGGAGCACAAGGCAGCTGGCACCTTTGAGCAGTATCGCCCTCGCAACACCCGCGACTTGGTGGTGCGTCTTCAGACTAGCCTTGACAGCCTGCCTGACCGGATTGCTGACATTCTGCGGAACCCAGAAATTGTAGCCAAGGGTAGGGAGGAGATAGCTGTGCAGCTGGACCAGACTGGTATGCTTGCTGACATGGCCGATGCTGGTGAGCTTGAACAGCAGCAGGAACAGACGCTGGATGCCCTGGCGGATGCCGCAGAAAGGGCACAGGCTGATGAGCTGCGGGGCGGTGCTGCGCATGAGATACTGCTGGGTATGTCATTATTTGTCATGCTTTTAAATGTTGTTTCATGATCAATCAGAACCAAGTGCTCAAGTGGTAATATCATATCACATCAGCAGTGGCTGTTGCACACCCAGTTATCGTTGTGCGCACAGTGCATACGCATTTGTCGTTGTGCACATGCACATGTTGTTGTGGCCTCATAGTTACATGTTCAACATATTTAAATTCCAAACATCCTTGGTAGTCCTAACTCTAAAGGCCAATCCCCATGTGCCATAGTGGGTACAGTGCCTGCAGTAACCTGTTTGAAGCTTGAGCAACGTGGGATGTTGGCATGTAGCAGAGCTGTATTTAACAGGCTTTTTTTGTGTGCAGAGACAGCCGTGGCGCATGGCAGCGTGTTGGGTGATGACGGGCCTGAGTTGCCTGGAGCGCTGAGTCCAGCCCGGCGCAGGCCAGGGGCAGCTGCGGCAACCGCCCCCCCACGCACACCGCAGCGCCCAACTCTGTGGTGGCATGCCATTCCCAATCTGCCCACACCACCAGGGTTGGGGGCCCCCCCTCGCATTCTGCAGCCTGCGCTCGCACTGGCAGCAG